>BQNB010133564.1:0-18447 GCA_026074375.1 Tanacetum coccineum
TATAAGGTTACATGAGCTAGGGCTGTAAAGCCTTGATCATGAATAACCGTTAGTCGTACTGTGTAGATTTTTGGCATGGAATTTGCGTGCGAGTTCGTGAAGCTTAAGGTGAGTATTCATAGCTCCTTTTTAACTGATTTTATTGAGGTGAAAATGATACTAAAATTGGTTTTGAGTTTTTTTAATAGTTGTGATAAATGTATTTAGATGTTTTTGGACATTACTTGGTATTATAACTTATGTGTTATGAGTTTATGGATTGGAGGGGTACGCCTACCCAATATTAGATGTAAGGATCGAAGGGGTACACCTACCCGTATGATGTGTATAAGTTGTTGATTCATTTAGGTGAGCTTGGTTTGATTCCAGTACTAATCTATGCCTAAGTGTGTACCTTGTTTATGTGATATTAATTGCTTGCATATGTGTATAGTACTATAGTATGTCCTAATGTTTTTAAATCGCAACAAGAGTAAGTGTTTCCTTTTAAACCTATGAATCTCACCAACATTATGTTGACGTTTTAAAGTATCATTTTCAGGTGAGCATTGTGAAGTTAAGATTCGTGGCTAGAGAGAGACCTTAAGAATTGCATTATGGAGTCTTCTTTTCTGGAGTCTTCATTTCATATTTTCGTACTTCAGATATTTTGATTTATGGTGATGTTTAGTTTGGATGTATTTTCTATGTCTATGTATTGTGTGTACGATTAACCTCAATACAAGACCCCTCTTGTGTTAGGTATCGTCATAACACTTTGTTTTAAATATAATGCATTTTAGACATTCTCTATTGTTGACATCAATGTGTTGTGATGATGCCTATCTTGTTATGCCTCGCGATTTTGCCTTGGCAGGGTGTGACAGATTGGTATCAGAGCCATTGGTTATAGAGAAGTAGGTGGTTTAACCTAGACTATAACCTAGGAGTCCTTCGTATAGCTGCATAATATGATCTATGTGTTTAGCTACCTAGGCGTTTTGCTTTCTTGTTTTCAGAGAGTCTTACTTTGTCTTTTGGTGCCTAACGCATCGTGTCTTTTAGTCATGTCTCCCCTAACCATAAGAGATTTCGTTAGGGAATTATTTACCCAACTAGACCAAAGCACTATCAGGACCCAAAGACGGGGTATAGAGTGAAATGGACAAACCGCAAATGCCGAATACCCATTAAACTATATCCTTGTCGAATTGAGGAGAAGTTGGTTATAAGAAACCCAGAAGGGAAGGAAGGAGCTTATACAATGAAAATGGAATTAAGGATTATTTCAAAGAATGGTTCAATCTCTGAATTCCTAGAGTATTCAACATCTATAGAGGATTCAGAAGAAAAATAAGAAAAAGAAGAAAGAACCAATGAGAGAATCGGCCTGAAGGGAGTCATCGAAAGGGACTCAAAAACTTACGACTGACTACACAACACCTAATGAGGAGACTGATACGGACCTGGATTCTACTGCCAGATGCGAAACTAAACCTGAAGAGCTTAAAAGCACTTGTGAAAGTAGCGTTCAATCCAAAACCGATTCGCCTCAAACCGTTCCTGCTTATATGCTACCGGATTACCCTTATCGTTGATCGTTCTTTTAATTTCTTTCTTAGTTGGAGCCATCCCATGTGATTTGTTAGTCTTGTTGGATTTCACTATAATTATGATATATTGTGATTTGAGAAATTATTTTTGATTATTTTGATATGGAATCCTTTGGTGAGTTCAATAATAGGTGCAATTGCTAGTAATATTATTATGTGTTATGTGGCATGTTAATACTAAGAGGTGTAGTCATAGGAGGGAGTACACGTGTGAAAGGGGGCATCTATATTATGGTGGCCAACATAATTATACATGCACCACGACACACGTGGACTTGCAAGCATGATTACGTCAACTAGCGTTGGCACATTGTGTGCTATTTATATAAGATGCAATGTGATTCATGATAGGATTAGTGGCTCGTAGAAAAACCCTTATCTCTCGTCTAATCATATATTAATCCTACCCCTTTTATAGTAATGGCTACAACTAGATGAAGTGGTGCATCTGGTGACGCTGCAAACCCTAACATTGCGGCACTCATCGCGTAACAGTTGCAAAACGTAATCCCTCAGATCGTCACACATGTGACCAATAATGTGAACAACACCAATGCGAATAGAGGGAATGAAAATGGCGGAAACGAAAATGGTGGCAAAAATAATGGTTGCACTTACAAGGAGTTTTTGGCCTATAAGTCAAGAGATTTTGATAGAAAAGGAGGTGCGATAGTGCTTACTAGGTGGATTGAGAAGATGTAGTCCGTAATGGACATCAGTAGTTGTCTTAACAATCAGAAAGTAAGGTATGATGCTAGTTCATTGATCAATAAGGCCTTGACTTGGTGGAATACCCAACTTCAGGCAAGAGGTCGTGAAGCTGCATTGGGAATGACATGGGAAGAGTTTAAGGCATTGCTTGTGGAGGAGTTCTACCCAAGTAATGAAATGGAGAAGTTAGAGACTGAATTTTGGAATCACGCCATGGTTGGAGCTAACCATGATGCGTATACATATAGATTCCTTGAGTTGGCTAAGTTGGTTCCACACTTGGTTACTCATGAGACGAAACGTATAGAAAGGTACATTCATGGATTAGCCCCTTAAATCCATGGGATGATTCGAGCACCTCATATACGATGATTCAAAGTGATATCCTCAAGGTTGGGGCGCTAACTGATGAAGCAGTAAGGTGTGGGACATTGTCAAAGAGTAGCGAGAAGAGGAAAGAGGTTGTGGAGTCGAGCACACAAGGAGGCTCATAGAATGATAATAAGAGAGCGAAGGTGGAAAAAGGATTTGTAACAACGGGTCCTCCTAGGAATGAGTATACTGGCTTTCATCCTAGGTGTGGCAAGTGTTTTGCTTACCATCCTAAAGGTGGACCTTGCAGGCTGTGCTACAATTGTTAGAAACCAGGTCACTTTTCTAGAGATTGTTGTGCGCCAGTTAGGCAAGTAGCGCCAGTAAATGCTGCAAAGATGGAGAGTAACCAAAGGACATGTTATAAGTGTGGCAATCCTGATCATTTTCGTAACACCTGTCCTAAATTGAATCGAGCACCTGGCCAAGTAGGAAACTGTTTAACTATTGAAGGTAGCCGTAACCCAAGGAACAATAGGAATCAAGCTAGAGGAGGGGCCTTCAATGTGAACACGGTCGATGCTCTGCAAGATCCTAACGTCGTAACGGGTATATTTTCTTTAAATTATCAATTTGCTACTGTTCTCTTTGATTCTGGGAATGATTTTAGTTTCATCTCTATTGAATTTATGCCTTTATTAAATGTGAAACCTAGTATTGTAGAGCGTGGTTATGTGATAGAAGTGGCTGACGGTAAGAAAGTAGAAGTTGATAGGATTATCCATGATTACAAACTAGAACTAGGAAATTCCCTTTTCGCTATAGATCTAATACCGTTGGGGCATGGGAATTTTGATGTTATTGTAGGTATGGATTGGTTGTTGAAACATAAGGCTGAGATAGTTTCCCATGAGAAGGTGCTGAGCAGTTATTCCTCCATCCTCTTCTCCCATATGACGACAGGAGGTATTAGGATCCGTTTGGATTTTGGGCAAATGGAGAAGTACTAACTTATTCGACGTGCAAGGGAGGGAACGGGAACGGCAAACCCTAGGATGAACCTCAAAGACTTTGATGAGCAATAAATAGATGATCCAGGAGCACGTTAGGAGATAAACTCCCACTCTCCAATGTATCATTTTAAACGACTTTTTGTGTCGTTCTTATATATCTTGTGCTATTGATCTTGAAGTAACACGCCCCGGACCCTTATTCCGCTGCGACATAATTTGGGGGTGTTACAATCCATGATTACAAACTAGAACTAGAAAATTCCCTTTTCGCTATAGATCTAATACCGTTGGGTCATGGGAGTTTTGATGTTATTGTAGGTATGGATTGGTTGTTGAAACATAAGGCTGAGATAGTTTCCCATGAGAAGGTGGTTAGGATACCTTTGGCAAATGGAGAAGTACTTCGAGTGCAAGGGGAACGCACCCTAGAGAACTCAAAGACTTTGATGAGAACTAAATAGATGAGCAGAAGTTAGGTGATATCCTCATTGCATGATATTTCCTTGAGGTGTTTCCGAAAGACTTAAGGTGATATCCTCGTTGTATGATATTTCCCTAAGGTGTTTCGCATAGACTTAATTCCTGGAGCGACGCCTGTTGCTAAGTCCCCATATCAACTAGCGCCATCAGAGACAGGAGTTATCTAAACAACTTCAAGAGTTACAGGACAAGGAATTTATTCGACCAAGCCACTCTCCGTGGGGAGCGCCGGTGTTGTTCGTAAAGAAGAAGGATGGTTCGTTTCGTATGTGCATAGACTACCGAGAGTTGAACAAGCTAACTGTCAAGAACCATTATCCACACCCCAAGATTGACGACTTGTTTGACCAATTACAAGGCTCGCGTTATTTCTCTAAGATAGATCTTCAACCTAGTTATCATCAATTGAGAGTGCATGAAGAAGATATTCTAAAGACTGCCTTTAGGATGTGGTATGGACATTTTGAGTTTATAGTTATACCTTTTGGGTTAACCAATGCACCAGCGGTTTTCATGGACTTGATAAACCGGGTGTGCAAGCCATATTTAGACAAGTTCGTCATTGTGCTTATTGATGATATCTTGATCTACTCAAAGTCTAAGAAGGAACATGAGGTTCATTTGAAGTTAGTGTTGGAATTGTTAAAGAAAGAGAAGTTGTTTGCCAAGTTTTCCAAGTGTGAATTCTAGCTACAAGAAGTTCATTTTCTCGGACACGTGGTTAACAGTAATGAAATTCATGTGGATCCTAGTAAGATAGAAGAAGTGAAGAATTGGAAGGTACCTAAGACATCATCCGAGATACGATCATTCTTGGGATTGGCAGGTTACTACCGACGTTTCATCACAATTTTTTTCTAAGATTGCTAAACTCCTTACTTTACTGACTCAAAAAATCAGAAGTATGAGTAGGGCAAGGAACAAGAGGAAGCTTTTCAGACGTTAAAGGACAACTTGTGTAATGCACCAATATTGTCATTGCCTGATGGGTCCAAAGACTTTGTAGTTTACTGCAACGTGTCAAATCAAGTATTTGGTTGTGTGTTGATGCAAATAGGCAAGGTAATTGCATATGCATCATGGAAACTGAAGATTCATGAGAATAACTATACTACATATGATTTGGAGTTGGGAGCAGTGGTCTTTGCTCTTAAGGCTTGGAGGCATTACTTATATAGGACAAAAAGTATTATCTACACGAATCATAAGAGTCTTCAGCATATATTTGACCAGAAGGAGTTGAATATGCGCCAACGAAGATGGATTGAGTTGTTTAGTGATTAGGACTATAAGATTTACTACTATCCAGGAATGGTGAATGTAGTGGCTGATGCGTTGAGGAGAGAGGAGAGAGTGAAACCAAGACGAGTAAGAGTAATGTCCATGACTATTCAGTCAAGTGTTAAGGACAAGATATTGGTTGCTCAAGGTGAGGCGTCTAAGGTAGAGAACGCGCCAGCAGAAATGTTGCGTGGCCTGGACCAACAAATAGAAAAGAAGGAAGATAGAGGCTTATACTTTATAGACCGAATATGGGTTCTATTAGTAGGCGATAGAAGGACTATGATTATGGATGAGGCACATTGTACAAGGTACTCTATTCATTTAGGAGCGGACAAGATGTATTATGACTTGCGAGACATGTATTGGTGGCCAGGAATGAAGAAGGATATAGCAACACATGTTAGTAAGTGTTTGACATGTTTAAAGCTGAAAGCTGAACATCAAAGACCATCAGGTTTGCTACAACAGCCAGAGATACCTGAATGGAAATAGGATAAGATCACTATGGATTTTATCATAAAGTTGCCGAGGTCAAGTAGTGGGTATGATACGATTTGTATAATAGTCGATAGACTAACCAA
The DNA here is from genome assembly GCA_026074375.1 of Tanacetum coccineum. Taxonomy (NCBI): domain Eukaryota; kingdom Viridiplantae; phylum Streptophyta; class Magnoliopsida; order Asterales; family Asteraceae; genus Tanacetum; species Tanacetum coccineum. The sequence goes on from BQNB010133564.1 coordinate 5,974, forward strand.
GTCAGCTTATTTTCTGGCTATTCATGTAGATTATAAGATGGAGAAGTTATCAAGACTTTACATCGATGAGATAGTAGCGAGGCATAGGGTTCCTGTGTTGATTATCTCAGATCGAGATGGACGATTTACGTCACGATTCTGGCAGACGTTGTAGAAAGATTTAGGGACGCGTTTGGATATGAGTACGGCTTATCATTCTCAAATGGACAGACAAAGTAAGCGTATCATTCAGACTTTAGAAGATATGCTGAGAGCAAGTGTGATTGATTTTGGAGGTAGTTAGGATACTCACTTACCTTTAGCTGAGTTTTCCTATAACAATAGTTATCATTTGAGTATTTGATGTGCTCCATTTGAGGCATTATATGGGAGGAAATTTAGGTCACATGTTCTTTAGGCTGAGATTGGAGAAAGTCGGTTAATTTGACCAGAATTGGTACCAGAGACAACTGATAAAGTGGTATTGATTAAGGAAAGGCTTAAGGCAGCTAGAGATCGTCAAAAGAGCTATGTTGGCAATAGACGTAAACCGTTGGAGTTTGAGGTAGGTGATTAAGTGTTATTGAAGGTATCTCCTTAGAAAGGTGTAGTACGTTTTGGAACGAAAGGCAAGTTAGCACCTAGATACGTAGGACCATTTGAGATTCTAGAAAGGATAAGTCCTGTAGCTTATCGTTTGAGATTTCCACAAGAACTAAGTAGTGTTCATGATACGTTCCATGTCTCAAATCTTAAGAAGTGCTTGATAGATGCAAACCCATGTAACTTTAAAGGAAATTAAGGTAGATAAAACTCTTTGTTTTGTTGAAGAACCTGTAGAGATAATGGATCACGAAGTTAAGAAGTTGAAGCGTAGTAGAATCCCGATTGTTAAAGTTCGTTGGATTTCTAAGTGTGGACCTAAGTTTACTTGGGAACGAGAGGATTTTATGAAAGCTAAATATCTGAATTTGTTTGTTAATCGGGTTGATGAGTCTACTAGTTAAATTTCAGGACAGAATTTCCCTAAGGAGGGGATACTGTGACAACCGTGATTTAGCAAGGTTAGTTTAACCGTTAGTGTTAGTTTACCTAGCCTTGTGTGTTTAGTTTTATGTGCGAAAGTCATTTTGGTGTTATATGTTATATGGTATATGTGTTATTATATGTGTTTGAGATAGTGGAAATGTATGATTTAGTCATTCCATTTCGCATGTGATGGTAATTTTGGAAGTATAGTGATTTTGTTATTTTACCGTTAGTAAAATAAAGGAAATATGTATCGTAGAATTTTGAGTTAAGTTTAATTAGTGAATTATGAGTTATAATTTATTTAGGAATTTAATAAATAAGAATAATGTGGAAAAGTATTACTAAGTAGTAAAAGTGTTTTATTTTAAGTGTCTAGTTATTTTAAAGGTTTAAAAGAAATAAGTAATAAATAGTTTTAGTTTTACAAAAAAATATATAAAATATATAAATAAAATATATGCCAAAAATTTTATAAAAAAATAAAATAAAAATATGATAAGGGGTGTTGGTTGGGTCGGCATAAGGAAAAAGAAAGGAAGGGGAATCCAAATTTGTTTAGCAAACAAATCTTTTAATATTTATCCCTAGACTAGTATAAATACAAAATAAACCTAAACCCTAAAACACTTTCTCCTCCCATCTCTTGAGTTCGACCAGACTCCCACAAGAAGAAGAAGCCACAAAAAGTTTTCAATAGAATTTGGGGTTAAGTTCGTGTGTTTTCGGAATCAAATGTTTAATCTATAACCCTTTTTATTTAAACTCTTTTAATTTGAATAATTGTAACTTTTTAATTGGTGGAATTAGGGTTTTATAAAAATATAGAAACATGTTGGTAAGATCATCTAGAATTGTTTAGGGCATAACTATTAACATATGGATGCATTTGGTTAAGGTTAAGTGTTGTTAAAATCAGAATTAAAAAGTGGGCAGATTTTTAGGTCATCTTGTAAAACTCATAACTTGATCATAAAAATAGTTTTTAATGGTTTTCTTGAGCCTAAAATTAACTACAGAGAGTCTGCTTTCCAAAAAATTTGGTTTCGTGAATTTACAATAAGTGAAAGCCAGTCAAAACAATTTTACAAGATTCGTTATCGAATCTGAGTTTTCGGGACCTATTTTGTTTTGTGTTTGTGAGGTTAAGAACCATATCAAAATGTCTTTTTAATTGATAGGGTTGCTACAGTATCAAGTTTATGATGTCTAGGTTTTTACTGACTTTTTCTAGATTTTTATAAAAGGTCTAAATGGGTCTGGTCAAGCCATACTTTTGGGTGGTTGAATCTGATCCGTTTCTGGACACTTTGTGTTGTTGGATTTTTATAAAATAGTAAAGCTTATTAAATAATTGTGGGAAAAATAGAGTAAAACTATAACATGTTATGAAGTATGGGAATTTATTAAGGTCATTTAGTATTTATAAAAATTCATTAAGTAACCATAAAAATCAGCCAAAAATGAGAAAGCATGAATTGAAGGATAGAAGATGTTTAGAGTATAATTAAGTCATGGGTGGTATGGTGTAATGTTTATAAGCATATTATAGACATTAGAAGTCCATCAATTATAAGGTTACATGAGCTAGGGTCATGAACCCTTGATCATGAATAACAGATAGTCGTATTATGTAGATTTTTCCTTGGAAATTATGCGCGCGTTCGTGACGCTTGAGGTGAGTATTCGTAGCCCCTTTTTCTATGTTTTCTTAGGGTGAAAATTATACTAAATGCATTTTGAAATGTTTTAAGTGTTGTGATAAATGTTTTTGTTGTTTTGGACATTACTTGGTATTATTGCTTATGTGTTATGAGTTTATGGATCGAAGGGGTACGCCTACCCAATATTGGATGTATGGATCGGAGGGGTACGCCTACCCATTTGATGTGTATAAGTTTTTGATTCATTTAGGTGAGCTTGGTTTGATTCCAGTGCTATTCTAAGCCTAAGTGTGTACCTTGTATATGTGATATTAATTGCTTGCATATGTGTATAGTACTATAGTATGTCATAATGTTTTTGAATCGTAGCAAGAGTAAGTGTTTTCCTTTAAACCTATGAATTTCACCAATATTATGTTGACGTTTTGATGAGGTGTCATTTTATACACTATTTCTGGGTCATTTAACCCCTTAATTCATGCAAATATGCCCAGATTATGTGCTTAAGCGTTTGTTTTTAGGTTTTTAGCACTTGGATGACATTTGGAGGAAATACACGTGACTTGGGCTCATTTGGAGAAGAAACGAACGAGATTACGGACCTATACCAAATCTTTAAAGATGTATTACGGACCTATTCAGTCATGATGTCTGGAATTTGGAGACGGCGTCAAGACGTGGACGACTTAAAGAGGATCTAGAATCATCCACGTAGCGACGACGTGAGGACCATAAAGCGACATTGTCGTCGCGATACCTCTATATATACAAGGCCGTTTTTAGGGTTTTAGTGTGTAACTTTTGGGATAACTTTGTATAACTTAGGGAGACGAACCCTAGTCCTTGTAGCAGCTTCATAAGTCGTATTTAGGGCCTCAAAACCCTATTGTACTACCTTGGATCCATGTTTTAATTCAAGTAAGGTTATTTATCATTAATCATTCAATATGTCTATGTGTTGTGTGATTGATTTATCTTTTTACTTCTTTTATAACATGCGATGCTAAACCCTCCTTTGTATTTGCTTATGATTGCATGAAAGTCAGATTGTAGATCCTTTTACTGTTGCTTCTTGTTGATGACTGTGTGCATTAGGCCTTAGAAAACCAGCTTTTGTCTGTATCGCTGTTGACACATCTAGGGAAACGCGAGTACGTAGAAAGGATACCATAGGGTAATAGTCTTCATACTACCTTGCCCCTTATATGGTTGATCCCTCTTAAGGTATTTCACATACATTTAATATACTCTTAGGGGCCTTGTAATAGTCTTCATACTACCTTACTTGTGCTTTGCCTTAACAGAATATTAATTAGACGACGGATTCGTGTAATTCGTTTATAACTTAGGAAATACTTACACATTACATCTCAAGTGTGACAAGGAAACATGATTAAGAGAAACAATCTGATAAGTAATGCATGATTAAGTAAATACATTTAATTATCATAAAGTTATCACTAGTAGATTAGATTAGATATTAGTTTAATTATTAGTTAATCAAACCGACCTCTCAAACCCTTGATTTACCTGCTTTTCTATAAAATATAAAAACACAAAAATAATCTTCTCTTAACCCTTAGAATTTTATTAGACTGTGATCAAGCCTTCCCAACCTATTCCCTTAGAGAACGATAACAACCCCCGAGTCTTGCCTATACTACTACTAGAACGGTTAGGTGCTCTGCCTAGGGAGTTGTAAAACTTCTTGTTGAAGTCTTACGACGACCACATCAAGTTTTTGGCGCCGCTGCGTGGGGAATAGTTAGGTTTTGATCATAGTTTAACTTAGTTCTACTCGCTTGAATCCTTTCAAGTGAGACTCTAATTTTCTCATATTAGCTTTCTCGTAGTCTATCTTTTCTTTGTGTTAATTGTTTCGTAATCCATTCTCGTCAACCACCATGGGAGAGGAGAATCCTATCCGCACTCTTGGAGACTACTCCAAACCTAGCCACGAAGGCTACAGGAATATCATCGAGCTCCCTGTAGGGAACAACGTGGTACCTCTTCGATCCGACACCATCCGATTGGTGCAAAACAGATGCTCATTTCATGGACTTTGGTCCGAGGATCCAAACCAACACCTCAAGGATTTCCTAAAACTTGTAGATTCACTTAACCTTAACGGTGAAAACACGGAAAGAATACGTATGGATTTATTTTAATTTTCCCTTCGCGATCGAGCTAGCAATTAGCTTGAACGTCTTCCAGCAGGATCCATTACCACATGGGAGGATATTCCTACTTGTTTCCTTGCTCAATTCTTTCCACCAGGAAGGACCGCAAAACTTCATAACGATATCCTGATGTTCTAACAACATCATGGAGAATCTCTATAAAAAGCATGGACTCGTTTTAAGGACTTACTACAAAAAGTCCCTCATCATGGCATCAACCTTTGGCTCTAAGTCCAAATTTTTTATGACCATGTCAATCCCGTCACAAGAAGAACCATTGACCAATCGGCATGTGGTAAGCTTCGTGACTGAAATGCCGAAGAATCATGGGCATTATTAGAGGACCTCGCCCTCTATGCCAACGAAAGTTGGAACGACCCAAGGGATTTCGCTAAGCCGGTCAAGGAAATCACTTTGCCTCAAGATGTCCCGAGTACATCTGACTGCCGTCTAATTGAGCTCGAAAATCAAGTTCAACACTTGATAGAAGCTCATCTTGCTCCAACGCAACCTACTCAAGTGAACAAAATAACTACCTCATGTGAGATCTGCAGTGGTCCCCACGACACTCAGTATTGCATGGAAGATCCCAAGCAAGCCTTTGTTGAATACGCATCCTCGCGTATCGATGAAGCAGGAGGTAAGTAGTATACCTTTAAGCCCGAGCAAAACAATTTTGGTGACACCTATAATCCGTCATGGAAAAGTCACCCAAACCTTAGGTGTAGACAACCCCAAAACTCTCTAAATAAATTTTCAAACCCATCTAATCGGTTCCAACCTAACGGTTCGATCCCGAACCGTTCCTTAAACAACAATCCTTGAAGCTTTAACAATCAATCAAATCTAGAAGCATTGGTATCCAACTTTATGGCATCTCAAGACGCTAGACTGCCCAAGTTTGAAGCTGATTTCAAACAGCAACAAAGCGAGATGACCAACAAAATCGGCATAGTATTGAAAGCCATCACCGATCGAATAGCAAGAGCACTACCTAGCGATACAGTTAAGAACCCAAAACTGAGTACTTCCCTAGTTTGTTTGCTCGTTCTTACCAAAATATGGACCCGCAATCCTCAAACCATATCCATGGTTCGATCAACACCATCACAATCCATTCTAAGAAATAAAGCGACTCCTATGATGAAAAATCAAAAGAGAACAAGGAAGAAGAAAAGGGCAGCCCAGAAAATATCCATGTTAACCCTTCCATACCGCCCGATCCATCAGTTGCATTCATCACCAAAAAATTCCTTAAATTCAATTCATTCTTGGAATCGCTCCGGTTGGTTTTTCAATCATCCGACAACGAGGTCGTTTTCACAAAAGGGGACGATGGAGAAGTCATGTTTACTGAGTTAATTAGAAAGAATGATGACTCTAGCGAAGAAGAACCTGAAGAGGAAGGGAGTACAACAACCAAAGGGGTAAGAGCAAAATATTTTGACATATTCCCAACTAGGAGTGAGCTAACGTATCACAAATACCTTATGTGTGGCCCAATCCCTTCAATATTTCGAAGGAACCCGGTCATCACGGAGGGATGCCCATCGAACCTCAAGATACCATCCAACATTAGGCATGTGCATATGGAAAGAGCCTACATTGACCCTAACTCCCCTCTAAACATCATGACCTGAATGATGTATAATTGGATCATGAGGAGAAAACTTGACCCCAGGGAAAACACGAATAGCGGAGTTAGAAATTTCACAGGAAGGATTAAAGGGATGCATGTTTTTGTAGGAAACTTCACCTATGTTATAGACTTCATGATTGTCGAGGATATTAGTTCAATCATAGACCCTAGGTTGTCGCAAGTAGTGCTAGGGAGGCCTTTTGTTAAAATATCCAACATGACTCATGACCCACCTAAAGGAGTATTTAGGTTCACCAACGGAAACGATAAAGTTTCCTATAAGATGCCCCATAAGATAGAACAGTATAACTCGTTGTCGAACCTAGAAAAAGAGCACACAAAATTGGTCTACCTTATAAATGAGGAGGACAAGAGAAGAGGAGTAGAGTACGCGATGAGCAAGATATTAGGATTTTACAAAGAATGCCTAGAGCTTGGACCCGATACCTAACTGGAATGGACGATGAAGGAGAAGTCACGTAAGAACAAGTAACTTCGAATCTAGCTACAAGACTCGTAAATAAAGAAAATTTCTTTTTGGGAGGCAACCTAATATTTACTCTTCTCGCATATTAGGAGTGTCTTGTGTTTTAACTCTTTATTGTTTGTTTTAGTATGTTTGAATTAGTTGTAATCATGCTTTGTTTGTTTGTAACTTCGTCTTATTTGCAATCAAAGGTATTTTGCAACAAAATAAGTGTAGGGGAAATATCTGGTTTTTAAAACCAAATTAAAACATTTTAAATAAATTATTTAGATTAATTCGCGTCAGTTTCGAGTCATATGATTGTAATGACTAATTCCAGGTTTTTTTGCAGTGCTTTTTTCAGTTTTTACTTATAAAAATTACGTGCAAGAAATTTCTCGTTAAAAACGAAAAAAAATTCACAGACGCTAGAGACGGCGTCAGGATTTATCCTGATGGTGTCGCGTCTCCAGCTATGTAAAAATTTGAATTTTTTCTAGTATTTCTAAAAAATAAATGTGCAATATTTAAAATTTGTAATTCTTTGGTAAACCTGCAGAAAACCTATAATTATATCATTACTCTCATCCTATCTTTACCTCTTTCATAGAGTCGAAACCCTAAATCTTGTTGTATATGTATCTATCCCGCCGATTTTATGCATGGTGTAGTTGTCTTTGTCTTTGATTACAGGTTATACTTGACAAGAAGAAGCTTGGAAGTTCTCAGGAAGTTTCATTAGATGATTCTTGGAGGACGATTTAACTAGTTATCGCATGTTTCTTCTCCATTATTGAGCAAACCAGGGGAGTATCTATAAACCCCCATGATGTATTATATGTTTAAGCAATGGCAGGGCAAAAGTGTAAAAATATATATATATATAAAAGTAAAAAAAACGTACGGGCTGCCATTTGCTTATGTCTATGTTTATATTAGAGTCAAGAAAAGAAAAAGAAAGAGATTAATGTAGAGTTGTGTAGAGTTTGTGTATCTTTGTCTGAGTCTTGGCTTAGCAACCAAACCAGCGTGTATTCTTATAAATAATTAGCTAACCCTTCCACTCCAAATTCACCCAAAGTCACCACCCAAATATATTCCATCTGTTTCCGTTTCCATTATATGTTATCTTACACCTACACCCCACAATCCTTTAAAAGACCTCTTTGACAGTAATGAATAATGCTTGCGCCTAGCCGTTGAGGTTTGAACCTTTACCAAGCCTATGGTGATTTATATGCTGTGACAGGTAATGAGTGTTGATTTTCCGTTTCCCTGTTATGTTATACTTTATTATACACCCGAGAGAAAGAGAGAATTCCTAAAAACTTATGTAAGGTGCTAGTATATACGTTCTGTGCTTTTAATTACGAGGTCTAGAAGGCTGTCTTGTAAAATACTTTTAAAGAGTAGGTTAAATGACCATCATATTGCTATTGTCTAGGTAGAAAAGCCCATTTGCTTGAGGACAAGCAAATCCCAAGTGTAGGGGTATATGATGAGGTGTCATTTTATACGCTATTTCGGGGTTATTTAACCCCTTAAATAATGAAAATATGCCCAGATTATGTGCTTAATCGTTTGTTTTCAGGTTTTTAGCACTTGGATGGCATTTGGAGGAAATATACGTGACTTAGGCTCATTTTGGGAAGAAACATACGAGATTACAGACCTACACAAAATCCTTAAAGAAGTATTGCTTACAGAACGTGGAGACGTATAAAGTAACACCGTCGTGATCTATTCAGTGACGGCGTCAGGAATTTGGATACGGCATCAGGACCATAACGCGACGCCGTCGCCGCGATACCTCTATATATACAAGGCCGTTTTTAGGGTTTTAGTGTGTAGCTTTTGGGATAGCTTTTGGGATAAATTTTAGGACATGGCTAACTTAAAAAGGATCTAGAATCATCCACGTAGTGATGGCATCAGGACCATAACGCGACGCCGTTGCCGCGATACCTCTATATATACAAGGCCATTTTTTTTAAATTGGAACTATTTTTCAAATAAAACTAGAAAATCGAAGGCAAGAATAGGTCAAGTGATAATTCTACTCCCATCCCCCCACTTGATTTGTACAATGTCCCTATTGTACATTTAAGGAAATAAAATTATGAAATAAGAGTAGAATTAGAACGGAAGACTCCCCTGGATTTACTCGGTATAATGAAGAAACAACATGCTCTAAGCCATGCTCTGAGTTTCCAAAATCCAACTCTTCTATGAGCAACATCCAATTCTCAACAACTCATCATCATCACCTAAATAGCATCCAACTAGTACGGCTTGGAATGCTTCCTTACAGTTTGATTAGCATCCTAGCATCACTCCATGTGCATTACCAGTATAGCTGCAAGAAAGACTAATACCAAAAGCATAAATCTGGATAAAAGCATAATAGCACGAAATGTATAGGATAATGATATAAGAAAAATAATTCTAACTCACTTTTGTAGGAGTCACGGTTGAATTTAGCATATGCAACAAGCTTTTTAAACCACTTGGTAGCCCAAGTGGACGAGTAAAGTCTCATGAGGGTTTCCAAAGAACATTCCCACAAAGTTCATTTAACAATATACATGGCTTTGTAAAATTTCAAACAATTTAATGGTTGCAGAAAGGGATTACGGCGTAATCATTAAATGAGTTACGCTGTAATGACATGGTTGCCAAATTTTGAAAATTTTATTAGATCAAGTTACGGCGTAATCATAGAAAGCATTACGCCATAACAACATTGATTACGCCGTAACTTTTAGAGTTATGCCGTAACCTGTTGTATATCAGCAAATAATTTTCCACATAAAACTAGTCTAGGAGAACTCGAATTACATTCCCCTCGACGTGAGACCCTACAAAACCAAGTTAGAAACATACAAAACTAACTAAATGCAATAATTAAAGCGAAATAAAACAAAACATGAATTAAAAGATAGGCATGGGTTGTCTCCCACGAAGTGCTTGCTTTTGTTTGAGTCTCTAGCTTAACTCCACCCTTATTTACTAGGTAATTGGGTGTCCATTCCCTTACTTGGGATCAAGTGTGGGTGGAAGTAGCAATAGACACCCTTAGGGTGTAAGTATTCCACAGGATAGGGAAATGATGAATAGAAGGCATACCTTACAGGAGATATAATGTCCCTATCTACCTTACATGGTTTAGATGTTTTGAACATTCCATATAAGGGACTCATTAGTTGAGTATAAATGAAAGGCTCGGTATTTATGATGACTGAATGCACCTGTGTTTTAATAAAATTTGACTAAGGTTCCTTAGCGAGAAGTCTTTCAGGCTCTTCTAAATCCTTAGCATGATTAAAATCACCCTCATCGTCGACCATGGTTACATTCAAGACCTCGTCTCCGAATTCTTCTAAAAGTTCGTCCAAAATTGATTTAGTAGTCGGTGGTACATAATCATCATTAGGTGGTGTGGTGTGAATGGGTTCTAGGATTAATGGTTGTATAATTTTGTCTATTTCATCAGGGACGTTAAAAAATTTACTAAACCGTTCTACGTCCTCGACCATAATATCCCACATATCAAAAGTATCCCCATCACCATCTTCCTCCTGATCTTCCTCCGAATCATCATCATGTTCCCAAATACTATCTTGAACTATATCATGCCTTATTCGCTTCATCTTTTTAGCTCCTGTTCTAAATAAGTCATATAAGATTTTATCAAATTCAAAATCCTTCTTACTAGTGTTAGGTGTGTGTGGTGGTAGAGCAAAAATTAGGGTGCGAAACCATAGGAGTGATTACAGAGTGGATTCATTCCTAGACCTTGTTTAGCAACGTATAGATTATATTCTACTATAGTCATATTTTCAATGTATACATCGTTGCTCCCATTAGTAGATACAAAATAATTCTTACGATAGGGTTGAACAAATAGGAAACAAGGGTGGGGAGGAGTTAAGTTATGAGAGTACGAATAGCTAAAAGTCTTACTCTTATTCCTGTGAAAAGAGTCAACATTCGCCTCATTATAATTTGTTGGACTTCTTCTGGATCGAACATCGTCCCGTAATCTCCTTTTTTTCGCAGCTTCATACTCAAGGTACTCACTCATCGTCATGTTCTCAATGTCAGGCTCCATTTTCATGTTTCCTGAAAAACAAACAAGAGATAACAATAGATTGTGCTATTACAAGGAAACAAATACTTAAATAAAATATATACAAAACTTAAATTTAAAACCTAATTAGCTCCCTGGCAACGGCGCCAAAAACTTGATGCGTATTTTCTTTTAAATATTTATTTACCAAGTTTTAAATTTAAAAAACTCGTTTCACCTTAAAAACGCACTAACGGGCAGAGAACCCGATCGTGAGTAGTGTAGTTGTGGTAAATATGAGTTTAATGGATTGTCACGTTTCAAAATTGTTTAGAAATTTATATTCCAAGATAATAAATAAAAGGAATTAAACTAGTTTTATTCAATCAATGGAATTGGTATAGTGGAAAACAACTAAGAACATGAACACATTTAACTTAATTAAATATCCTAGGTTGAATTATCTTGATCTAAAGTGCAATGTCTAATTCTTGTTTTATTAGTGGTTTCAAAGGTTGATAGACTTGAATGTGCATATACAGTGTATCCTATACTTCTTGCGATTCTGAATCAGTCCCAAATCATCTGGGATGTAGGCTATCCAGGTTGCAGTGATTAATTCCAACTATTCTCAAAACATATCTAATAACTTGTAAAGATTATTTGTAACACCCCCAAAAATCAGGACAACGCAGCGGAATGGTAACATTGGGGTGCTACTTCAGGGCACAAAACACAAGTCACGGAAAACGACCTTAAAATGGACGTTTTAAATAAAGTCGTATTTTATTTAATAAAAGATCAGAGTTGCAACAGGTTTCATTTATAATGTATTAGAAAACATTGTCAAAACGTTTGTCGAATGGTATACAAGTTATTAAGCCTTCAAAAATATATATCCGCGCGACTCGAATGCTCCCAATGCTCCACTAGCAAAATAGTAACCTGAAAATACATGCTAAAACGTCAACAATAATGTTGGTGAATTCATAGGTTTAAGTAAAAAGCAGTATTGAAATAATTTAAGAAATATTTCAGAAGAAAAGTAGCGTTACAACATTTAAAAGTGTTATTTCCGAAATCCAAGTAGTGATTCAGTAAATCAAGAAGTATTTAAAAGTGGACCACAAGATCGAAGTAATGGTGGACTAAGTACATATTCCGAAGTCCAAAACAAGTAATGTAGACAAGAGAAACACATTCATCAAGTCTAAGTATATATTATTGCACTAAGCTCATGACACCGAAGCCTTAACTAGATTTTTGCCCCAATCAGAATATAGGATGCTTGCCAACACCCTAACATCTCTCAATGTTAAATGCACCCGATCAAACTAGTGACCCAAGTAAGGGTGGGGATTGTCAGTCTCGATAGATCTATCCACGACACTCGCGCTTACTACAATAGCAATTAACGGTTCATGATAAATAGGGACTTCACGGCAATA
>BQNB010133565.1:0-16151 GCA_026074375.1 Tanacetum coccineum
ATCAAACATCAAATTATCACCATACCTCCCTTGAGTCTCATCAACTAATGTAACCTCTGCATCTTGGTTAATTTCATCAATTCAGTAAGTTTTAGTCTATCCTTACCACTGAGTAGTGGATCATTGGAATGTGTAGGTACACATGCCATATTTTCAATATCATCAGTTACAAGTTCTGTAGGACCACTAAGTTGAGGATCCTTAGTGTCTTTCCTTTGTTTCCTTCTAGACTGTTTCTTCTGAGGTTTAGATGTTGATGGTTGAGTAGTAGTGGGTGTATGATGGGAATCAGTTGGTATCTTTGAACCTTCACCTACTTGTTCTTGTGCTTGAACAATCATGGTTTGAAGTAAAGGTGTGTCCCTACCAGAAAAGTTTTTTCCCTGTCTCTTCATATTAGCTAAGACCTTCTTAGTGTGAGAAGGTGTCATATAAATCTCTTTATGTTTGGACATTCCTTCAACTTGTTTATCCAGGAACACTTGCACAAACCTTAGATACATTAGAAATTTAACCCCACCCTCTAAGTTCCACCATATTATCAAAAATGTACTTGGAAAAGTTGAATTTTTGGTTTATGGCAAGACAAATGACAGTAGAGGCCATAGTGCTACTAAATTCGTTCCAAGCAGTAGTCTTAGCACTAAGGCATTACAGAATTGTATGGATAAGAAATTTCCATTGAGGTGAAAAGAAAGCTTTATAAAATGTAAGCTTTTGTGTAAGATTTTCATACCCTATGAGTGTCAGTTGTTCAAAAATTGTAGCATTTGGAAGACATTCAGTACCTTCAGCATCTTCTAATTGAAGATCACTTCTTACACTTGTCTTAGTGATGATCACCTTCTTCTTATCCACTAAGGCTTGTATCTGCACTTCTCCATTAACAATTTTCACCTTTGCAGTAGCCCAGAATTGCTCAATACATGCAGTATAGATTATGGGATTAACCGTTAACGCATATTTGATAGGATGTGCGTTCAAAAAATCCACAATTTGCTCGAATCCATCACTTTCAGTAGGTTTATCTAAGAATGCGACCATGTTGTGTGAACTAGCGAACTTTAGGGCAACCATTGAAGTTGGGTTTTGATGATTAACAATGAAACTGAGTTAGGGTTTTTGATTAGAGGGTATAACAAAGATTGAAATCGATTAAGTGATTGAATGAAACCCTCAATCGAAGTATTTATGAAATCACCCTCAACAGCATTAACTTGAACTAGCAGTACTAAGTTAAGCCTAACAGCATTAACGGACCTAGCAGTAGCCCAGCAGTAGTAAGTTATGCCTAGCAGCATTAACTTAACCAGCAGTAGTACGTTTAAGTCTAACAGCATTAACTAACACTTGCAGTAGTAAGTGTATGCCTAGCAGCATTAACTTTGAGTCACCAGCATTAACTCTAATTTCGTTCCAAAAAGCATTTCCATCATCAATTTTGATTCTCACAAGCTCTCTTTCTGTTTTTATTCTCACTATATCTCTCAATTCTTTTTCTTACCAATTCACTCTATCTGTTTTTATATCACACAGTTCTCTTTCTGTTTTTATTCTCACTATATCTCTCAATTCTTTTTCTCACTGAATCACTCTGTCTGTTTTTATGTCACACATCTCTCTTTCTGTTTTTATGCTCACCAATTTCTCTTAATACTCACAATATTAATTATAACAAATAGTAGTAAGTATAACTAACAACATTAACATAGCAGTATTAAGTATAACTAGCAGCACTAATTATACTTACCAGTAGAAAGTAAGCCCAACAACACGAACTTGATTTTCATCATTAGCAGCTTTTTCATCCCATTCAAATCATCATTTGTTGTATAATCCGCTGCATATGAACATAATTAACCTCCCCTCAATCAATACTTTAGAGGTTAAGCATTCCAATACCTGCAATCAGATATTGAAATCTGCTAACATCAAATGCTTTTGTGAGCAAATCTGTAACACTCTAGTCTGTGTGAATCTTTATCATTTGAATAAGCTTCTTCTCATTAGAATCTCTGATAAAGTGATGCCTAATCTCAATGTGCTTTGTCTGGGTTAAGCATTCCAATGACCTGCAACCAGATATTGAAATCTGCTAACAACAAAATGCTTTTGGAGCAAATCTGTAACATTCTGATCTGTGTTAATCTTTATCATTTGAATAAGTCTTCTTCTCATTAAATCTCTTATAAAGTGATGCCTAATCTCAATGGCTTGTCTTTGAGTGAAAAACAGGTTCTTTCTATGCAGATAGTACTCTCTTATCAATATGAATCTTAGTCTGCATAAAAGTTATATCCATAATCCAACAATGATTTTGAATCGAAAGCACAGTCCACATCAATTTAAAAGCAGCATCTACTCAGCTTCAGTTGTTGAATTAGCAACCACATTCTCTCTTGCATTGCCCCCAAGAATCAATCCTACCCCCCTAGGAATTGACAACCTCCTGATGAGGGATTTCCTATCAAAACTTGCACCAGCATAGTCAACTGTCAATAATATGCACCAAATTCAAAAGGTGGAATCCTTGGGGATAACCAAGGCCCAATATTAGGTTGACCTTAAAATAATCTACAGATCCTTTTCACAACATAAAGATTGAACATTTAGGCTTGACTTTGAATCTTACACCAGCACATACTAGCAAAACATAATATAACAGAGCCCTTGAAGAAGTTAGATACATAATGAACCAATCATGGATCTATACAATTAGTTCATAACCACATCTTCACCATCTGCATCTTTGAGCAAAGGCTTATGGGTTTTCCCATGGGTGGTGCTGGCGTCTTGAGTATCACTAAAGACTACATTTCTTCAAATCTCCTGAGTCACATACTTTGTCATTAGCTTATGAAAATCCAATCTTCCTTCTGCTTCACTTGCATCCTAGGAAGAATGTTGAGTTCACCTCATAGCGCGCACATTAGAAACTTCTTATGCAACATTTTTGCAAAATCAGATCAAAATGACTTATTTTGTAGAGCAAACAGATATCATCTCCATATACTTGAACTAACAGAATATCACCTATGTCTTTACTGATAAATAAAATTCTTTGTCTATCTTCCTGTTTGATCCTAAAGAATTGTAGAAGCTCTACCTGCATAGATTCTATCCAACTTGGATCCTTCAATGCTTGAACTACCTTTTTGGGTTCTTCTTGTGATAAAAAGCAAGCAAACAAGCAATTTTGAATGTCTTTATGGTTTCTTACTCAATGAAACAGTAAAGTATGTTTGACACACAGAAAGATATAACCAACACAATAAGCTTCAATATATTAATACGATCACTCTAATGAAGTGATAGGGTTTACAACCTTGAAGCTATGAATTCTATGGAAAACTGATATCTAAAACCATAACCTAGGATCTCCTTTTATACACCAAGGAGTCCTTTACAAGATAACTACAAATCTTTTAAACTTCTATAAGATATCAACATATCTTCTAAATATATAATCTTATACATATCTTCCTATCTTTATAGAATATATACTTTGAACAAATCCATGCATATCCCTTCACACGTCTTTATCTTCATGCAGTCTTTAGTCTTCAGCAGTATTAACTTCTTCTCAGCAGTATTAAGTTAGTACTGGCAGTACTAACTTTTGCTCTAGCAGTACTAACCAGTTAGTACTGGTAGTTATAATCTGTGCAGTACAAACTCTTTAAGCTTAGCAGTACTAAGTTGAGCTAGTAGTATAAACTTTATAGAAGACCTTAATTGCCAACAATCCTCCCCTAAACTTGTGATTTACCTCCAAATCATCAAGTTTCTTGAATTAAACCTGTCAGAGACGATTCTTCCAAACATTCTTCTACTTCTGAAGTTGTGATCTTGTAAATCTGTGAAGTTCAAATGCCATTTCACTTTCATGATCAATCTCTAATCTTCTATTTAACATCTTTGAAAGCATTTCTTGAATAAGTGGATACTTCTTTTCTACCATCATGTGAATGGCAATTCCATTATCCATTAACAAAATATGAATTCCACATGAATCAATTAGTCTCTAGCTTATCAAATTGTATCCATGTTGATTTCTTTAGACTTTATCTTCTTCATCAGGCTCAAATAAGGTCTTCAGATCTCCCCACAACATCAAGTCATATCCTTCTGGACTTGTTGTTACATACCTTTCTTTTACCAGTCTATGTAGATCTATCACATCCTGTCTATCAAAATCATCAATCATCTCACTGAAAATCTTGTAATTCTTGGAACTTCCATCTGCCTTGATGATTTGATAATACATAAAATTTTCTGCCAGGATATGTGTCTTCCAATCAACTATTGGATACTTAGTAGATAAAGACTCAACATCCATAGCAAATTTTTCTCCTGGAACTATATCCAAATAAGCTTTAAGTTCTTCCTTTTCTATATCATCTTCCATCTTTTGCCTTTTTGCACCTTCTTCACTTTGCTTTTCACTTGCTCTTTTCCTGGCAAGTGTTTTCTTTCTATTGCCTCCAGATGGCTTGCTACTGTCATCATTTTTCTTTAGCTTTTCTTCTTCAGCAGGTTGCTTTTGTTGAAGATCAAATCCAGGTCTCTTCATCACTTCCTTTTCAATTTTAGAATCCTTAGGTACAAAAGCATGATTTTGATCCCATACTCTTTCAAATATGAATCTAACATCATCATAGCTCATTCCTTTGAAATGACTTTGCTTATATCCTCCCTGATTCTTCAAATACATGCACATGTTCTTCCTTACTTCAGCTACAGAGAAGGATCTATTTTGAAGTGCATGATATCTTATCACAGCAGGATCACTCCAATCAATATCATGAGCTTGAGTAGTTTCAGCCACACCTTCTTTCCTTTTATCCAACTCCTTTTGCAATTCCAAGGCTTGTGCTAGATCATACTTCTCTTGTTCTTGCCTTGCTATATCAATCTCTTCTTGTAATTGTTTAGCTATTTCTGCATCCCTAGCAATCCTTTGTCTTTCTTCTTCATTAATCTGTTCTTACAGTCTAATAGCTTCTTCATGCCTAAGTCTTTCTTGTTCTAGTTGCTTCTTTGTCTTTTTCTGAATAGATTCATCATCTTTTATGATAGCTTTTCCTTTATCTTTTCTCTTTTCTGCACTCCTTCTGATATAAACTTGTCTTTTAAGAATGGCAGTATTAACTTTAGGAATTGCACTAGTAGTACTAACTAGTACCTCACTAGTACTAATTTGTTTTTCACCCTTTTCATCACTACCAGGATCTTCCACTAGTTCAGTAGGCTCTTCTAGTTCTAACAGTATCTTAGTATCAGCACTAGTCCTCCCCTGAGTCTCACCATCTTCTTGAATCCATGAAGTTCCTTCATTTTGTACCAATGAAATAGAAGGGTTTTGATCAATCTCTGCAATTATCCTCCCCTGTTTGGAAGGATCCTCTAAAACTTCCTCATCATCAGAGACAACTATCTTTGTTTTTCTTCTAGCTTTGCTTTGCTTGACAATTTTCTCTAACTTCTTCATCCTCATTATGAGCTTAGTATAAGCAACACCAATGTTAGTTTTGTCTGCTTTAAATCATATTGCAAATCCTCCACCTTTTTAGACAATGAGGTATAAAGAACCGTCAATTCATTAAGTGTCAAGCTGCCCTAATCACTTCCAAGTGATTAAACCCTTAGGTGAGATGAATCATGGGGCATGGGAGTAGGTTCTTCTACATCATGGGTTGTTTGCATAGATGGTGGTGTAGTTGGTGGTTGAACTGTTCTTATTTGTTGTAAACTTGTTAAAGGGCCTTCTAACATGTGAATGTGCTCTATTAAAAACATTTGATGCTGGCCTTGCACAGTTCACTGTTGGTCTTGGGTAGGCAATATTAATTGGTCTGGCGGTATTAACTGCTGCTCTTAAAGAGTTTTGCCTAGCAGTATTAAGTGTTTTAAGGCCAGATTTCATTAAGACTGCTCTTGGAACAAAATTCTTTTTGGATGAGGGTGGACGTCATTCTTTTTGAGTATTTGGTGATTGCCCTTTTAACGCATTGTTTCATACAGGTTTTTCTTACATTTTCTTTTCCATTAGAAATCACATATCTTTAAGTAAATGGTTTATAAAACTGCCACATTACATATCAAGCTTTATTTTAAACTCAAAATTACTGCCATAATTTGTGAGTCATCAAATTTATTTAGTTTCTCTGGTTTTACCTCTAAGGACTTTGCTGTTTTTTCATTAGCAGGTATTTAGCTTGCTTATTGTTCTCTACCTTCTTAACAGACTCCCTAAGTGATTTGACATGCTTATTAGATTTAACAAATTCTACTTTAGCAAAACTAGGTTTTCTCTGTTTAGACTTAGGCTCAGTCTCATTCTCATCCTCACTGTTAGATATCTAATCTTCAATAAGTGGTTCACTAACAGACTTAGGTTTTGACTTACTAGTCTAGATTTTACTTGTTTGCTTATCAGGTACATAGTTACTAACTCATAAATACATATTCATCCTCATCAGCAAGTACCAAAATTAGGTTTAGGGGGCATGAAGTTCCCAGTATAGGGAGGGGGAACAGCATGATACCCTTCACTTGTTTTGTACTTATCATTCTCCTGACTATTAAACACTTGACTATCATACCCCACACCAGTCTTGAACTTATCACTTACTTGAATATCTAAAAGTTTGCTTAGATTCTTAGATGAATTTCCAAACTTTTCTAATTAAAGTAAGTTTTAAATCATCTTTTTCTTTTTCAGCTTTTTCAAATTTCTTTCTAAGCTCTGTTAGTGCATTATCTCTCAACAAAATATCAAATTTTAAAATTTTAACGTCTTCTTCAAAAACAGCCTCATTCTTTTTATACACATCTAGTCTAGCCTCTACAGATTCTAGACCTGCTTTATAAGATCTTACATTTAATTGAGACTTATTAAACTCTTTTGTCAGATTATCATAATGTTCTTTGAGAGTTTTATAAGATTTTAAACATGCTTTAGAACAAGTTGATATCTCAGTGTCTGAGTTTGAAGAACTTGAAGAACCTAAAGAAGTATAAGCCATAAGTGCAAAATTGGTAGGTCCTTCTTCAGGCTGGTCACTCCAATCATAGCCAAATCCATAACACTGAGATACTAAAGCATTTGAAGTAGTTTCCTCAATTGGCATAGTCCTTCTCGTTATCTCCCTGTTGTTGTTGTCTTGTTGCTTAGGAGCCCTGCACTCCCTAGTAAAGTGACCTCTTCTGTGCCAATTATAGCATTCCACCTTGCTCTTGTCAAAGCTAATGGTATCAGTCCCATTCACACCTAGATTCCTTCCTGTCTTCTTAAGAAATCTCCTTACTCTCATTATCAGCATTGCCATCTACCACTTCAAGTCCATCTCCTCTAAATCATCAAGATCAATTTGCTTTAGGTCATCATTGTCTAATTATGAACTGTTAGAGTGACTAGCAAAGAAGGAGTAGATCACTGCATCACCTTAGATATAACATTTTGGTAAAGTATAATCATTAGCCTTGAGTTAGCAGCAGGAAACTCACATGAGCAAGTCTTAACTGCTTCATTGGTGCTATGCTTGCCAGTGATATTGAAGTACACAAAAGCTACGTTTTGTGTGTTTGGCTATGTGCTAGATGACCACATAGACTTCTGCTTCTTAAATTCTTTATTTTGATTGTTGTTATAGAAGTCTCCCATGCTTAGAGTTTCTAACTGGTTTGTTTCTCCAAATAGGGTTTAGAGTCTTCCACTCAGTGCAGACCTTCTTTAATAACTTCAAATTCAAATCTTCTTGAGAAATAGTTTCTCCATGGAACTCTAGCTGACTGATAAGATTTTGTAGCCTATCATAAATCTGATCAAGTCCTTCTGAGCTCTTTCCATTGAAATTGTCATACTGCTGTTTAAGAAGTATCTTCTGTACTTTTTTTGACTCCTTATTACCTCCAAACCTCTTCTCTATAGCTTCCATCAAAGACTTGGCACTTTTTGTAGGAGTTAAACTTTAGTTGATGTTCATTTGGAAGAGCCATCAATAGAGTACCTATTTCCTTTAACTCATTCTTCCTTGCTAGCTTCTGATCTGCAGTAGTAGGAGGTACTGATGTCTCAACACCATCAACAATCCTTGTTGGTAGAGGTGAGTCACCATTTAAGATTACTTCTCAAAGAGCATAATTAGTCATTAAGAAGTAATGTTCAATCCTCATTTTCTAAACTCTAATTCTTTTGGATTGAGCATTGGAAGTTTTGCAGCAGCAACCACTTGTGCAGGTACTGACTCTATATTTTCAAAAACAAATAGATCTGGTATGTGTAGATTGTTCCTTCTTATTTAAAGTTTTTCAACAAGCTCTAATACCACTTGTTGATCCTACTTGAATAAATCTTGCTTAGCTTATAAAAGGCTTTGTTATATTGAATAAATCCAAGACAACTATGGTAGAAACTTTGATTGAATATATCAAAGACTATGTGAAAATATAGTCTATCGTATACTTAGAAGAATAAGCAATAAACAGAGTAACAAACAAGATTGTATAATACCAACTTAAAGGCCTTAATATATTGATACGAACACTCTTGATAGTGTTAGGGTTATAGAAAACCTTAAAGCTATAACAAAACGATTTCTAGATGGTATGAAGATGAGATATATGTAAACTACATGCCCTAAGGTCTCCTTTTATACACCAAGGAACCCTAATGGGCTTACAACGCGTTTTCTATACATACATATCTTTTCCTAAAATATCTCATACATATCACTTTAGCAGTACTAAAACAAACTAACAGTACTAACTAAACTCTAACAGCAGAAACTCTTCTAGTAGTAGTAACCAATACTAGCAGTAGTAACTTTACAACTAGCAGTAGTAATGACTTAGAATATTTTCTCTGAACTTCACCAGCAGTAGAAATATAACCAGCAGCAGTAACTTCCATATTTAGCAGCAGTAAACTTCAACAGCACTCAGATGTCTTTTAATCCCAACATCATCCTAAGACCTAGACACATTAATTCTGTCACAAATGATAAGCTCGTTAATAAAAGCATCTTATTCGCTGGATTATACATTTATTTAGGGATTAAAGCAATGGTGATCGTGTTAAACCCTAGCTCATAGAGACTTTACCCACTTATCGCTTAATGGTAATTTATACACTAGTAGTCCACTTGTCCAACTATCCAATGGAATTAGAACGTTATTTGTTGAATTATCTAGGTTTACCTGCTAGTCAACACGGTCAATAAACCATAGGCAATATCCAATTAACTAGTTAAGCCTGAAGCGTATCCTAGACACAGATTAGAAGGACAATATTTGTGATCTTATGGTTCTAGATGTATAAATTATTATATGGAGAGATATCCCAGACTCTAGATTACTTGGTCTGTATCACTAGATCCAGTTGAATGATAGGTCGCATACAAAAGGTTGTAAACAGTATAAATGGTTAAACATAAACAAGCATTCAACGATTAAATCAAGAAATCGAGATAAACAAATACCAAACATCAGATCTTCATTAATAATGGCTAATACACGAAGAGTATTAGCCTTCAAAAACGTCATAATAATATACAAAAGAATTATTTAGCCCAAGGTAATAACCGAGTTAACAAAATGATAACCAAAACTGAACGATTACTAAAGTATATGGAATTACACGTTGTCTCCTATAGAATTGGTAAGGTTGCTCGACCTCTTCTGCTCTTTTTCTCCTCTGAAAATCAACTTTTGTTGGTTTAGTATCGAGAATATGATTTAGCACACTTAAAATCATTTTGAGTTTCTTATTTCTAAGGTCAGTGAAGTTCGTTTCGATACGGCGTATCCAAGGATTAGATACGGCGTATTGGGGATTTCTTGGAGTAGGGACCACGTTTGATATCTTCCAAAATATTCAAATACTATATCTTGAATACGGCGTATTGAGTCTCTCTGGATATGGCGTATTGAGCTTTATTCTTTTGTGGGGGTCTTTGGTGAGTGGCAGACGTGTCATTTCACGGTACGTCGGTATCTTCTTTGATGGATACCGGCGTAGTGGTCTTCAGAAATAGTAATCTTCAATATATCTTCTTTTTAAGCTCTGAATGTGCGCCTTTTGCCTAACTTTCTCCAATTACTCCATTAATCTTACTGCATTCTCAAATATAAAGATTATAGTACACAATTCTTTGCAATAACTATACAATGGGTTAAATTAACATGGATAATGATTGTATAAAATAGTCGGTATTTAATGTCATCAAATATATCCCCCACTTGAATCCTACTTGTCCTCAAGAAGCCTTTAGAAGTTTATAAAACTTTATCCCTAAGGATATTTTCTGTTAAATCATTTATTTGATCTATTACAAGTACACAATCCAAAAACCTCACGAAATAGGAAGGATGAAATCACTAAATCACTCAAACTAATCTATGTGGTAACATGTAACTAAATCGCTTAATTGCTTAGTCGTGACGAGTATTCTATCATAAGTTTGGCAAGGATACACATCTCCACCACTAAAGCCAAGGAGTAACAAGTTTATAAAGGTAAATATAGGTTTTTGTATGGAAAGGCTTATGGTTGATCATTCTACAATCTTTCACCAGAAGTACCACTCCAACAAGGTCGCTGAAGCACACATACATGGCCATAACGACATAATAGACATGTGTGTTCGATCACATCCTCATTCGAATTTAACCAATGGTTAGGATGAAGGAAGGATATGGGTAAGGAACCTTCTAACTTTCACCAAAAGTCATAAACCAACGAGGCAGCTAAGACATGCATACATGGCTGTAATGACAGAATAGACATGCACGCTCAAACAAGTCCTCATTCGCGTAAAACCAGTGGCTAATCATTAGGTGAGAGGGAAGTAAATTGTTGTTAAATAAAAATCAAGAAACAAATAGATTAAGACTTAAGATACAAGTTGCTAGACACTTTTTTTCCCGGCCGTTACCATGATAAAGACATGACTATTTACAACATCTTGATAATCGATCAAAAATAACAACCTAAGTTGGCGTTCCCGTAACGGTCAACTTCCTAATCATCCTAAAATTTTACATACTCTACAAGGCAAGTGGTGATATCTTCCACTTTGTATAATACTCTACATCGTTGATTTTTTTACGTATCAACAAATAATCGATCCTTCATGTAATTCCTTTGGTAATGCTCTTTGCGAAACGATTATCTTTAAACTTTCTTTCTCTCTTTTTTCGTTGTATTTACCTTATTTTTTTGATTTTTTTTGCTTGCTAACAATACTTCAAATCTCGGTGTAGTTTCACCATCTTCACGATCATAATAATTCCGGATAATTCCTTTGTTAGTTCTTCGTTCTTTGGATTCACCATTAATTGTGATGGTAGTAAAATCACATGAGTTTTGACTACTAATATACATTCCCATTTGCAATGTGCAAATTTCCAACTGCACCAAAGATAGAAATCGACACAAGACTCAAGAAATACAAACTTTACACTTTAAACAACTATCAACTGTAAATTAAACTTAATCTAACAGGGTAGGTTAAGGTGTAAGGGTGTAACGAAACAAATAGTTGGTGTAATTCCTAAAGGATTGGCTCTACGGGTTTTTCTAATGGATCTTCACTCTAAAGATGAGAGTGGAAAAGGGTTTAAACGGGAGGTTAACTAACCGGTGTAGTTAGTTAAAAAGCAACATGTAAATGCGATTTGGGTGTAATCCTAAAATTTACCAATTTAAACAAGTTACTCCAATTAAATCCATAATACTCATTATTGTGGTCTCGAGTGATATACCAAGCCAAGTTTTAAAGTCCACAACATCACTAGCACACTCATATTTTGTGGAATTTGGGTAAACATTTAGAAACGGAAAGGTTAAATCCTCACAATATCTAACAAGGGTTATTGTGTGCGGGTTATGTAACATGTAATTTCACAAAAGTATGCTTGAAATTTTTTTAAATTTGAGCATAATTTAAGCATTTTATTGTGAAAAATAGGACAAGTAAACATTCTAATTCCATCCCCCACTGGAATTATACAACGCCCTCATTGTATATATAAAACATTAAATACGGGAATTTAAAAAGAATTTAGAATGAGAAACTCCCTTGATATTCACTCGGTAGATTCTCCAAGTTGCGTTTATGAGCAAGATTGTGTTGAATAGCCGTCTTGAAGTTTCAAGACTCCAACACTTTAAGATCTCCAGATATGTAAATTCTCCACCAATATTCGTCAATATTTCTTTCACGAGGTCCTGTATAAAATATAGGAAAAACATGTGCATTCCTATCTTGGTACCTACGGTTAATTTAAACTTAACTAAACAAAATATGGATCAGTCTGGCGGATACGGCGTATCAGTTTAGTGAATACGCCGTATTTCAGAACTGGCAATAATGTTTTTAAAGTGCAATAAAAAATAAAGACTGATAATGTCCAGACAATCAATACGTCGTATGGTATAGGGCGGATACGCCATATTGATGTCTGGGAAGAGAGACTCGATAAAATTAAATAACAATCCGGGTTGTCTCCTGGGAAGCACTTTTGTTTACAGTGAAGTCTTTAAGTTAGACTTGTCTTCAGCTTCCTTTTCATTCCATCTCATGCACGCTAATGTGCCCGCGTGTGAGCCATTCTTTCGTCTTCGCATCTCGAATGTAATCGGGTCCTAAGTTCAATACTCCTTTGTAGAACCTTTTAAGCTTTTGGTACGAATGTGAGATTCCATTCTCCTCATATTTCTTACTTACCTTTAGTAATGGTAGGATCTTGTGCATTTCTCATTAGTGTGGGTTTTAAACCTCAGATGTGATCGCACCATTTGGTAAGTTACTTCATCATCACTTTTGTAAAGGGTAATTATCCCTTCGAACCGTTTTGTTTTAATTCCAACTTCTCTTAAGAATATTTCGCCAAAAATAACATCGCCTATTCCTTCATCACTATAAGCATCCATATCCTCCAAAACTGCAAAATCTGTCATAACAGAAAAAGTTCCAACAAAGATAGGCATATCCAGTAAGCTTCCTACAACATTATCCCCTTTGTACACCATTTTATCTTTCATTATTGAATTATGAAACTTTTTAGACATCACATTATACAATAATGGGAAAAAGTTAGCGTGAGTAAATTCAAATCCTATCATGCATGAAAACTTTAAGTTGTGGGCACAGTCTATGTGGATTTTCTTATCATCGTCGCAATAAACTAGGGAATCATCAATTCCAGTATCGAGATCTTCATTCCTAGTTCTGAATTTCTCAATTACCTTACCTTCCTCAATGGTGGGCATCAAATCATCTCCTTGAGTTCTCCTAAGCTCAAATGGTTCGTTAAGATCCTTTAGTTCAATGTAATCTTCTAAGAAAGGGTCTAATGATCTATTTAACACCAAAGTCTCTCCCATTAGCCTAGCTTCTAAATCAAGTTCCATTATTTCTCTCAAACATAGCATGTAGACCCTCTTAATTAAACTACTAGCAGGTTTAACACTTGAGAAAATAATCCTTTATTCCTTGACCCTTAAAGTAATCTTTCTTTTGTAAACATCAATCTTAGTTATGGGCGGTAGACAAGAATGGTCTTCCGAGGATCAAGGGTACTTTGATATCCTCGGGCATATCAA
The DNA here is from genome assembly GCA_026074375.1 of Tanacetum coccineum. NCBI lineage: Eukaryota > Viridiplantae > Streptophyta > Magnoliopsida > Asterales > Asteraceae > Tanacetum > Tanacetum coccineum. Next base: position 13,610 of record BQNB010133565.1, read on the forward strand.
GAATTATAAAGTCTACTGGGAAAGTAAATTTACTAATTCCTACTAGTACGTTTTCAGCTATTCTTTTTGGATATTTCACAGTCCTATCTGCCAATTCCATTGTCACCTAGTGTGAGCTAACTTTTCCGAATCCTAAGTTATGTAGGTAAAGAGAGGCATAACACTAACGCTAGCTCCTAAGTCAACAAGGGCATTGTCAAAGCAAGTATTATTAATGAAGCAAGGTAAAGTGAAACTCCTTGGGTTTTTCTACTTTCGAGGTATGGCGTTACTGATATGTGAAACTTTATAAGCTTCCATGAATTTTGGTCCATAGTTCCCCTCTTCTTCTTCGCAGTAATGATTATCTAAACGAATTGGAAAAGGAACTGTCGTTTGTCTTGACTTGTACAATAGTGTACTATTCTGTCCAGTGGATACGGCGTATTAGGATGATCTAATACGGCGTATCGAGTATGAATCAGCTTCAATAGTGGTTGAAATCGACTTGACTTGGTCTCTCGGGTTCGTTTCAGTTGAGCTTGGTAGGCTTCCAAATCCTCTTTCCTGTAGTACCTTGCTCATTTGCCCGATTTGTATTTCTAAAGTTTTGATTTATGCTCCTTGGTTCCTTATGGCAGCATCTGTCGTAGCTCAGATTTCTTTAATCAAATTGGAATTTTTGTCGTGTCTCTTTGTTGATTCACTCATGAATTTGCTTAGGGTATCTTCTATAGATTGCCTTCGTTCTTGGTACGAAGGATTTACGTTGTTCCTTTGATAGTACCCTGGAGTTGTCGCTCTATATCCCCCTCCTTAAAAAGGTCCACTAAATTGCGTGTGGTAAGCTTCTTCTAGGGTTTTTCTTTCTTTTTTTAGTGGGCAATCTTTGGTGTAATGGGGTCCTTTGCATTGTTCACATCCTACTTGAGCTGCATAAACTTTTTCATTCACCTTCTTGATCTCTCTTCCTAGATTGTTTAGTTATGCTTGTATAGCAGCCAGTCCGTCAGAATTCTTAGTACTTCTTCCTTTAGATGTTCCATTGTGCCATTTGAGTGTATTATCCAATTTCTTGGATGGCCTTTTAGATCTTTGGGCTTATCTTTGGTTGGAACGGCACCTCTTGAGTTAAGAATCTGTCGTGTTGGAACATCCAACCCATTGTAGAACAAAATTACCTCCTGTATCTCAGTCAAATAGTGTTGAGGACACTTTATCAAGAGTTCTTTAAGGCGCTCTCATGCTTGATAAAGGGTTCATTGGTTTCTTGCTGAAAGCTATTTAAATTCTACATTTTCTTTCGCAGTTCGACCAGGTGGGCAAAAAATAATATTTGTTCAAAAACTTAGTCTTAAGACCTTCCCAAGTTTTGATTGAACTAGTTGGTTCATTTCTTAGCCAACGACTCACGGCTCTAGTTAAGGATATAGGGAAGACTTGGAGCATTAGTTGATCCTCAGTGATGTTAGGAACATGGAATAAGTCAACTATTTTGAGAACTTTCTCAATGTGTTCATTTGTGTCCTCATTATCCGAACCACTAAATGTGTTTTTTCGAAGCTCCTTAAGAAATTGGCCTTTCTGTTCAAATATATCTTTGTTATCAATTTTAGGCCTAGCGACTCCTGATCCATAGTCCGTTCGGGTCTTGATCATGTATTGCTTCCATGGTTTCCGCCATTTCTCCTGCTTCTTCTTCCTCTGAGTATTCTTGGTCAGAAAGTAGATTGAAATCAGGCTATCTCAATTCGTCAAGGCTATGAGTCTTGATGTGTCTCCTTGATGATCGAAATTCTTGTTCAGGTTCTTTGTAAGGTGTAAATAGTTCTTTCGTAGAACTCCTTGTCATGCACTACCTGAAATAAGGGATAAACAATCAGTAGGATTTGCTCCGAAGAAGGGTAAAAAAAGTTTGGCACGAAAATCAATCACAAAAAACCTAGAATTTATTTCTGTTCCAGATGATTGATACGCGGTATCCAATGAAAGTGGAAACGCCGTATTAATATGATGGGATGAATACGTTGTATTGGACATAAAGCTAGATACGCCGTATCCAATGGAAGTGGATACGCCGTATTTAGCTACCGACCAGAACAGTGTATTAAGAAAAACAACTAGATACACTAACAATTAAACACACATATATACAAGTAAACAATTAAGGATAAATATACAAAATTTATAGAATATACAAGAATATACACTAATCTAAATTACAATAATCCTAAGGGTTAGATCTAATCTAATGTTAAAAACTAAAATATCAAATAAAGATCAAGATTAATTTTCACTCCCCAGCAGTGGCGCCAAAAATTTGATGTGTCATTGTGTGGTGTATATTTTGCTGACTAAACCAAAAACAACACTTTAACGGGAAGTGTACCCGATCAGTAGTAGTTTCGTGGTGAGTAGGGTGTCGAATACTTGAAGCGAGGTTAAATCTATAACCTTGGCTCTAATACTAATCTGTAACACCTCCGTAAAAACCCCTTTGTATGAATGCAATGTTTGAAAACGGTTATAGTCCAGCAAAAACATTTGACCTGGTTCTCTATAA
>BQNB010133566.1:0-18446 GCA_026074375.1 Tanacetum coccineum
TGGGAAGGAATAATGTTATGGCCTGTGTTGGTGACGGGAATAGACTTGCCATCACCAACGTGAACAGATAGAAATAAGCGTTTATAAAAAAATGGTACTTAAATTACTTGCATTAAAATTTAAATGAGAAGAGGCATCTGTATCCATGTGCCAAGTCGGGTCTTGCAGCGGCATAGTGCTAAACGCACTTGGTAAAAGAGTAGGTTGGGATGCATAAATAGTTGGAGCATGACCGAGTATACCTTGACCGGGATGCGGCAATCTGTAATGCTTTTGTGGTGTAAACTGTTGAGCAACATTAGTCTTGTAGGCCACATATTGGGCTAGGGTACATGTGAACATATTGAAATACAATCGAAGATGATTTCAGATTACAGTAGTCGAGAGATATAGAGAGAACTTAGGGAGAGGGTTGACTTTTTAGAGAGAAATTAGAAGAGGATCGGTTTTTGCTCTGATTACCATATTGAAGACTAATTTGATTCATTGATTATTATTGATAACAACTATCTTATATATAGGATTATGTGTGAGCACGGTCCAAGGACCGGACCGGACCGACCTTGGACCGAGACCGAAACTAGCCAAAACGGCGGACCGAGGACCGAACCGAAATGGTACGGTCCGGTCCGGGTCGGTCTTCGGTCCGGTCCGGTCCTACACGCATTATCATCGGGTTTTTGGTCGGACCGGACCGGACCAACCGGACCGAGGACCGAATTGGTCCAAAACACCGGACCGCGGACCGGACCGAAATACCTTCGGTCCGGTTCGGTCCGGTCTTCTGGTCCGGTCCGGTCGACGGTCCGGTATGCTCACCCCTAAAATTTGAGTGCCATGAATATACAATTATCATTAAAGTTTGAGTATTAAGCATTAATATTAATAAAAGTTATACTTAAAATTTAAATATTCGTTTTGGAAACTCATGCTATCAATGTTTAGTTGTTTCCCAAGTCTTTATCTTTTATTATATTTTTTTTAACAGGTCTTTTATTATTTGAAAAAAAAAATTTGTTGTCGGGTCAACCCGATAACCCGAAGCACCCGACCCGATAAGACCCGACACCCCCGATAACCCGATTACTTTAGGTCGGGTTTTTCGGAGTTTCGGAGTGAGCTATTTTAAAAAATCGAAACCCGACATGACCCGACCCGATAACACCCCTAGTTGTAACTAGCCTAACTCATAAACGGGTAAACAAATGTGGTTTTTCTTGTTCAGTTTAAACGGGAGGGTGAGCATTCTCATCGGATTAATCTCGGGACGTTTTCAACCTCACCTTAACTGTACACACATTGACCTCTGTTTTAGAGCGAATGACCTTACCACTAGACGTTATATTAGCCTAACCTATGATGCAAGTTTATTTAAGGCTGGAGGCATTCAGGCAAACCAAGAGAATACGTTGGTTCACTTTGAGTTAAATTATTGTGTTGCAGTAGCAAATCTTCACACACACAAACCACCACAGGAGGTAACCACTCAGGCCCAGATAGAAAAGGAATAAAACGCCATTTTTCATCAAGATTTGGTGTACCGTATTTGCTTCTAATCCTTGCAGGTCTCATTGTGTTGCCATAATGCCATGTATGCTAAATTGCCTGATATTTGATCGACTATATCAGAAGTTCTAAACTAATTACAAATGAACACTCATTAAAATATGGTCAGAATTTGACTTGTATAAGACAACCCAGTAATTGAGAGCATATAAATTTACAGATTAAAATTATTTCTGAGATGCTAAGTAAATTAAAAAAAGTTGAAGAGCCAACCTAATTTTTTAGAAAACTGAAGGTAATATTTTTAACTAAGGATTGGTTGGAGTTCTTCGTTTTAAGAAGAAACTCTCCAAAAATACGCGTATGCCATTTGATACAACAAGCACACGGTATTCTTTAGTAAAAGGCGAAAGAATAATTCGCTTTGTGCTTATTGCATGGCTGCGTGACTTTCAACTTTTGCAGCTTGGCTGATATATACGACCATTCTCACTCTCAGCTTCCACTACTCGACTGATGTGGGATAAACACCTACTACTTCATAGCATCCAAAATAAATAAGGACTTTGGCAACTTCATAACATCCAAAATAGATTGTAAAGATACAATATACCCAAAATGAAAACTGTAAGTATTCACTCTACAACATATTCAATAACCGAAGCATATGGTGTAATCTGTTGCAGCACTTACAATGAACTACCGGACAAAATAATCAGTATAGGGTGAGAAAAGTTCCATAAGGAACATGGTCAAAAAAAAGAACAAACCGCTTCATCTTATCCATCCATTTTATTTTTATCTAATGGTTTAGATTAATTCTTATTTTAATTTAATTAAAAAACCCATTTCACCGATTTTTTTTAAAATTAAATATCTCACAAAACCGTTAATGTTACGCAAAAGAAACATACCAATCGCGCCCGGAATTAAATAATCTTTTATAGAGGTGGCTCTTCTATATACTTTCAGCCGAACTTTTTTCGATTTTTTTTTTCAATCACGTCACAAAAAAATCTATGGGATTTTTTGAAATCACATGAGATTTGATACAAAACTCATGTGGATTTTTTCAGACGTTGATTGAAAAAAAAAAAAAATACGAAAAAAAGATGTTCGTCGAACAGTATATAGAAAGTGCCTTTATAGAAAGTTAAAAAAATACTCGTTGTGAACTTTCGACGAACTTTTTTGTTTTTTTTCAATCACGTCTGAAAAAATCAATGAGATTTTGTATCACAATTCTCATGTGATTTCACAAAATCCATGTTGATTTGTGATACAAATTTCATGTGATTTTTTTATGACGGTGATTGAAAAAAAAATTAATTCGAAAAAAAAGTTCGTCGAAAAATCTCATCTGAAAAAATCACGTCTGAAAAAATCACATGAGATTTGTATCACAAATCACATGTGATTTCATAAAATCACATGTGATTTGTGATACAAATCTCATGTGATTTTTTCAGACGTGATTGAAAAAAAAATCAAAAAAAGAGTTCTTCGAAAATATATATATATGCCATCTATAGAAGATAAAAAAAATTATTCGTCAGCGATACTTTCGACGAACTTTTTTCCGTATTTTTTTCAATCAAGTCTGAAAAAATCACATGAGACTTGTACTCACAACTCATGTGATTTTCAAAAAAAATCCCATGAGATTTTTTCTGACTGTGATTGAAGAAAATAAATTGAAAAAAGTTCGTCGATAGTATATAATAGTGACCCTCTATAGGTAGATAAGATAAAAAAAATACTCGTCCCCGATGGTGTTATTTTTTTTTTCGTTTAACGATTTATCGTTTGCCAGATATTTAAATTTTAAGAAAAAGAGAGGAAAGTGGATGATGAAAAAAATAAGTGGTTGGGATTAACCCATTTGTTTTTTTTTTGCCCTTGTTTTTTGAGGATCTCAACTCATCGGGGTACTTATTATTAGTTTATGTCTATACAAAGTTGAAGAAATGAGCCGTTGAGGACGAGGGTCATGTATTCTGTAAAGCTGGTGTGATGTTAAACGCAAACTAATGAGTGTTAAGACCCTTGTTACTTCGATCATGTTTTGCCGCATTTGTGGTAGACTATAAGTAAGAATGTATAATAGGCTACAAGGTATGTGTATGTTTCTTGTATATATGCATTTGGAAATGTTGAAGTAAACTGTTAAGTTAATATTAGGCAAGATATGAGGCTACCATAACTCAGTTGTTTGCAGGGGAATAAGAATGACCAAAAGGTTGTCTACAACTAATGAAAGAGTTTTAAATTTAATATATCAAAACTCAACTAAGAAAATTAAAAGAAAAATGCATACCCATACTGGCATACTGCCATACAAGAGAAATGTTTCATACTTATCAGACTTGAACAACAATGCTAATATGCTATTGCATAAACTATTCAAATAGAAACAAAATCTCATATAAATTAGCATTATCATACTTCATACATACTTTTTATTTTGTTTTTATTGAGTAATCTAGTAGTCTTAAACGATCACGTGACCCTCCAATTGGTATAAAAGTTAGAACAAATTACTATACAAAACTACTTTAGGCACCCGTGACTCTTCCATTATACGTTTATAAAATATTATGCAAAATCATTGATTTTTTTTTTTTCCAAATACTACAGTAATACTTTACAAAAAATATATATTTTTGTATATAAAAAATTAAAAACGAGTCACACCGGAGGGACTCGAACCCACCAGTCGCTGATAAGAAGTCACAGACGCCTGCTTATCCGTTAGGCCACGGGTGCTTTTGTGTTATGCTAATTTGATTCCTTGATTATTATTGATAACAACTATCCTATATATAGGATACAAGAGAACATTCTGGAATGATTACCATGGGCTTAGGCCCAATACAAATTAATGAATAATAAATGTCTTGACTAATAAATGTCTTGACTTGATTTGAATGTTTGAATGTTGACTTGACTTTCAATGTTGATTAATAAATTGAACTACGTCGTTAAAAAGAATGTCCTCTCGATGAAGCTTTCGTTAAAAATGAAAGATTTCTCAAGCGTCATAAAAACCACCACATAACACAACAAGCGCCTTCAAATACCTCCTTTAAACCCTCAAACATCCGAAAACTTTTTGTTACGTTTTACCTACGACACCTGTCATCAATTTACATGTACATATTTTTCAAGCATGAAATACTTTCCAAATTAACCATGTCTCGTGCTTAAGAATTTATTTCCAAACAGCTTTGGCAAGCAAGTATTTTGTGATTTTCACAACTATGAATAACTTGACTAAGCTTACTATCCTTAGATTCTTGTTTAACATCTTTGAAACAATTACAAGTAGATTGGAGTAATAATGTCCAAACAATTTAACAAATGACCAAATGTTTTTTTTATTTAAAACGGAGAGATATTCATCTGTTTTCTTGGGAAACAAAAAATCGTATGTCAGTGAAAAAAAACCAGATAAACAAGATGCGTCGTATTTCAAGCACAGGTAGTCGCCGAGATGTCAACCTATTTTTAATTTATACTGCGTAAAAAAGATTTTATTTAGCAAACATGTGTAGCTTGAGATAATTGTTTTGTATAGATAGTTAACATGCTTTTCACCTATCTTACATTCTTACTTCTTTTTTTCATAAATCTTTGATTCAGTACTAAAAATAACCGTTTAGCAGTAACACTACTAAAAAAAGTTGTAAATGTAAACGTAAGTAGGGGAGTTGATCAGTTCTGTTATCGGGTTGTTCGGTTAATTCGGTTAAAAAAATCAACTTGAAAACCGAACTAGAATTCAACCGAACCGAAAACCGAATATGAATTCGGTTCCGTTTTCGGGTTGACCCGAATAAACCGAATTACACAATTTGTAACACCCCCAAATAGGGTCGCAGCGGAATAATATCTCCGGGACCGTTACTTTATAGATCAATAGCACAAGATATGAGAACGACCTCAAAAAGAGTCATTTAAAATACGATACATTGGATTTATTAAAATTATTTAATACAAAGCACAATGGCTTAAATTGTTCAACATTTGATAACAAAGATTTTTTTTTTGAACGGCGACTTTATTAGAACCACTAGCAAGGAGCTAGTAAATTACAAAGGAATCAAAAAAAGGTGTTGAAGCCAACTAACCAAATTCAAAGTTCTATTACATCTAGCTACACACCAATAAAAATAGCGTAAAACAATATTGTCGAAAATAGTATCCTTTCGGGGAATAGGAGACGCAAAAAGGAATTGGTTCCTGAAGTTTCAAAGGCTCCACCAAGAAACGTAAAACACGCATTCCAACACCTCTTTTATTAACAAAGATTTAATGGCTCTAAATCTTTTATACATGACTCCCCAAACAAGTATCCCAATGTATCCTTAGCACCTCGTGCCTCATTGACCTGAGAAAACATGCTTTAAAACGTCAACATAAAGTTGGTGAATTCATAGGTTTATGTAAATATGATGTAGGACCGCAAGATTTTCCCCGTGATAATGCAACAGATGCAAACAACACAAAATGTAATTACGTTTCCCTAAACTAATGTCCACGGTATGCTCTGACATGTATGAATGGCATATATAAATTTGCAAAACATCTGAAGATTATGTTCTTAAAACGATAACATCCAAATCCGAAATGGTATAAGTCTGTGGTCAGGCAAACCCGAGGCTCAAGCTGAGTGCTACTCACCCGAACAGGGATGTCAATCCCAAATAGATCTATTTATAATATTCGCGCTCACACAAAGTAATTGACAGTTCATGATAATGGGCTCAGAGGGTTATCGCTAGTTAGGCAAACACGTAATCATGATAAAATGTACACTTACGTCTAATTTATAAAACAATGCATGTTTCTCACCCCAAAAGTTGTAACTTATTGATATAGTAAAACATGAGCTATGAACTCACCTTAGTGAATAAACTGGAGTATATGAATCAAGTGAAATGGAAACGTCACGGATAAGACCGAATGCAAACTAAGTAATTATAGGTCATGTAAGTACCATGTACTTTGAATAACCAATACTACATATGATCCCCACCTAAAAGTGTTTGTTTAATTTATCAAATTAAACAATTTAATTTGTACTTGTAAAACAAATGTCTTTGAAATTCGCAATTGTAAAAATGATATATTTGTCTAACAATTTGTTATTTACCAAAAACACTTGATGTATTATTTATATAATTTCATTATATAAATAATTTAATTTTTGAGAAAATAATATTTATAAGGGTAGATACATTTATAAATATTACTTTTAGTAAAAACGTCATAGCTTTGTCGTTTTAATCTCGTTTTTAACTTTTTTATATGTATGGATTCGTATTTGAAAAGTCCAATCAAATTTTATATATTAATTATATGGTTAAGTACTGTTATGAACAGTAACAGTAAGTGAAAGTTTATAAAAATACTTTTTATAACTTTAATTATTTAAATCGTATTTTAATTGTATCTCATTCGTTTTTACTCGGTCTTTAGTGATTCTTACGCCCACGTCTTCTTAATTAAAAGCTCTATTTAGGAAAATTAATTCCCAACAGTTCACTGTCGTGAACAGTAACATATTTTTATAAATTTACTTTTATAAAAATACTTTTTAACTTAAACATGTAAATAATGTATCTCCTTTGTTATAAATCCATTTTTAATGTACTTTATATTTTTAGAATCCTCATAAGTTGTATTTTATCATAAAAATAAGTTCACATTTTATCAGGTTTGAATTTCTTATAGTTTTTATAAAAATACTTTTATAAAGTTACTTTTACATATTTAATCACTTAAAACATGTAAAATCCATAACTAATTCATTATCCATTGTTTCTTCAAGTTTCTTATATTTTTGGAATCACAAAAATATGTACGTTTTAAAAAAAATACAATGTATTCTGCTCAGGTTCGATTTTTTATAGTTTTTATAAAAATACTTTTATAAAAACACTTTTTACTCATAATCTTGTAAACACCATATCTCCTTCGTTATAATTCGGATTTTCAAGTTCTTTATATGCTTACGATCCTCATGAGAAGTACTATTTTTATAAAACATAAAATAATTATTATATGGTTTGAATGAATAGTAACATTTAGAAGTTTAATTAACTTGTTTTATACACTTTTAAACTTAATAAAGTTACCACAAGTCTTCTAATTTATAAATTAACATCCATGGTATATAAATTAAGTCCTCTACATTGTGTCCATCACAATAAGTCCATATTGTCCAAGAAAATTGTCCAACATATTTATTTACTTATCTAAACTTTATAATTTAATAAATAATCATAACTTGACAATTAATTATATAAACTTTCCATTGCTTGTAAATCCTTGTTTTAATCATATTAACATATTTTAAACATCATCTTATTCATCAATAAAATGTAATTCGTGTATGTTTGTACATGTATTTATTTTATAACTTTATAAAATAAACCTAGGTGATGATTTAACTATACACAATTATATAAAACATGAAATTAACATAATGAAAAGATTAGGGTCTTAGATAAACCTTAGATGAGTGTATGATGAAGGTAGAACAAGATCAAACCCAACAAACAAAACCCTAATTCGAATTACCCAACTAGAAAACCCTAATTTCTTTTCTTGTATACTTCTTGTTAAATCACAACCCAAGCTTCCAAATCAAACCCAAACACCTTAGATGTAACTACCAAGAATACTAGTATGCTTGTACCTTGCTAGAATAAAAAACTAAATGGTATCCTAAAGACTCAAATTGAGCCGTGGGTTGATAGGGGAAAAAACAAGAGAGAAATTTTGATTTGTTACTTGTGAAATGTGTGTGTTAATAATAACTTGGGACCTTACTTTTATAGCAACTAGGAATGTATAAAACTACCTTAGTGAGACATGGTTTAGTGAGATGGTTTTGGTACAAAGTGTAAGAGTTTGATGTGCCAATTACTAGTAAGTTGTGATTAAGGTACATGAGATTAGACAATTACTTGAAGTATGTGATTTAGGGTACATCTTGTGGGGTTAAGAAGTGTACATGTGAAGTTTGAATTTATCATGTGTATGTGTTTAAGTATATCCGGACCCAATGACTTATTTGTTGATAAAATGATTAAATTTTGTGTATTGGGTATAAATGTGGGTATTTATTTGAGTATAGATGGGTATTGGTGCTTCCGGGTATGCCCAAATGTAATTTATTGCGAAACGTAAGCGTTTTACGTAACCAACAAAAATAAAATAGGAAAAGTTATAAATTATACTCTTAATAATTATATAACACTTGCTTGATGTAAACTTTAACTTGTTTGGTGTCCGTTTATGATGAATGTTGATTTTTAGTTTACGCGATTTAACTATAGGATAATAATTAAAAGCAAACGCGTAAATCTTTAAAAATAAATAATGGAATAAATGAAGTCGTAAATAACCTGAAAATGGGAAATGTTACACAATTTATTTAAATAATAATAATTATTACATAGATATTTAAAAAAAATATTTTAAACATAAAAAATGTTTTTTATATTATGATAAAAATTTAATAGTCTATATATATATATATATATATATATATATATATATATATATATATATAATATAAAAAATATATATATTTTTATATAAATTTAATTTTCGGTTTTCGGTTCAGATTGCCAAACCCAAATCAAACCCAAAAATCGAATTTGTAGTTCGGTTCGGTTCGTTTTTGGCAAATTCAGTTCGATTATTTTCGGTTTAGTTTGATTTTTCGGTTTTTTGGGTTTTTCTGCTCACCCCTAAATGTAAGTGCTTCCATTGCTTTGCAAATGATCCTAGATGGGCTTCAGTCTCCTTTCCCATAAATAGAATTAGACTTGAGTCCGTTAATTTTTGTCTAAGCTCAAGCTCAACCCAAACAATTTTACATTTCTTACGAAAGATTTGAGTTGAGTTCAACTCAAACTTTTCCTTGGTTAATATTAGTGGTGCAGATGGAAACCGGTTTTTTTAAAAACCGGTACAAAAAACCGGAACCGGTTTTTAAAAAAAATGGTTTTTTAACCTGAACCGGTTAGACCGGTTTTCGGGTTTAGTAAGCTACTGGTTTTTTACCGGTTTTAAACCCGGGTTTACCCGGTTTTTTAAAATAACCAGGTTTAACCGGTTTTTAAAAAAAATAAAAAATTATATATATATATATTTTTATAACCGTTATATGCGTTTTTAAAAAAAACCGGTTTTAACCGGTTAAAAAAACCGGTCAACACTCCACGTTTAAATAACTTTCGATCATAAAGTGCCTCAAACAGTGCAGCCTTGATGCTGGCGTGATAACTATTGTTGTAAGAAAACTTAACTAGTGGCAAATGTTTAACCCAACCATTCCCAAAGTCGATCACACAAGCACGTAGCATATCCTTGAGAGTTTGGATAGTCCTCTCGCTTTGTCCATCAGTTTGTAGATGGTACGCAGTACTCATATCCAAGCTAGTACCCAAAGCCTTCTGAAGTGACCTCTAGAAATTTGATGCGAATCTAGGGTCACGATCACAAATGATCGAGACAGGTATTCCATGCCTTGTGACTACCTCCTTTAGGTACATCCTTGCCAACTTCTCCATGAGGTCAGTTTCCCTCATTGGTACGAAGATTGCAGACTTTGTAAGTCGGTCAACAATCACCCAAATGGTGTCATAGCCTTACGATAACTTAGGAAACTGAGCGTTAGATTCTTTTTTTTTACTTCTTTCAAAGGGTAATGAATGGAAAGAAGAAAAGAAGAGAGATGCAACAAGATGAGAGGAGGAAAGTGGTTCATTGTGATGTTTATCCCACTTCCATTGGGTATCTCGGTTTGTACCAACAAACTCGATGGCCTTTGGTGTTCGGCCTTGACCCTAGCACATGTCAAACATTTGCTAACATAGGTGGCGATGTCGGCTTTCATATTGGGCCACCAATATAGCTTCTTCATGTCCTGGTACATCTTGTCAGAACCCCATGGAAATGTGAGTATTTTGAATTGAGGGACTCGTTCATGATCAAGTCATTAAATTCGACAATAACATGGCAACCAACTCCTTTCGTTTAAGCATAGGGTTCTAACTTTTCCTTGGTATATCCTTCCTGATCATACCTCCTACATCTTCGTTCTTGAGATTCTCTGGTTTTTGTGCTTCGGTCTGAGCATTCAAGATTTGTTCGGGGAAGATCCAAACCAATAGTCATCACTAAGGCTCGGACTCTTAATGGTTTAATTTGCTCTTTCCTGCTCAAAGCATCAGCAACAACATTTGCTTTCCCCGGGTGATAACGAATCTCACAATCGTTACACACTCAGCAACCTCTAACCAAGGCTTTCCTCAACATTCAACTCCTATTGGCCTATGTATGTATTGTAGACTCTTTGGTCCAGTAAACACAGTGCACTTGGTTCCATACCGGTAGTGCCTCTAAATCTTCAGAGCAAACCCCACTGCACCAAGTTCTAAATCATGGGTAGTATAATATTTCTCATGAATCTTCAACTGTCGTGCTGCATAAGCAATCACTTTCTTATTTTGCATCAATACCGCACCCAATCCTTTATGTGACGCATCGCAATAAACAATAAAGTTCTTACTCCTTGAAGGAGAGCTAAGATAGGTGTGCTACATAACTTATTCTTTAATGTCTGAAAAGTTGCTTCCTATTTGTCACCCCATTCAGAGGTGACTTTCTTCTGAGTAAGTTTAGTCATTGGCTTAGCGATTTTTGAAAATCCTTCAATGAACCTTCGGTAGTATCCAACAAGACCTAAAAATTGACGAATCTCCGTTGGTGTTTTAGGAGAGACCCAATATTTAATAGATTCGATCTTGGGAGGATCCACATGAATAACTTGACAGTCAATCACGTGACCGAGAAATTGTATCGTAGGAATCCAAAATTCACATTTTGAAAATTTAGCATATAACTCCTCTTTCCTTAAGCAGTCCTAAAATTGCCTTAAGATGTTCTCATTGTTCCTTTTTGTCTTTGAATAAATTAGTATATCGTCAATAAAGACAATTACAAACTTATCCAAGTATGGTTTGCACACTCGGTTCATGAGGTCCATGAATACCGCAGGTGCATTTGTCAAACCAAATGGCATCACTTGGAACTCGTAATGACCATACCGAGTCCTAAATGCCGTCTTCGGAATATCCTCTTCTCGTACTCTAAGCTGATGATAACCCGACCGTAAGTCTATCTTCGAATAAACAAATATAATATAAAACACTGGATCCTTAAGAGTTGGTCAAATAATTCATCAAACCTTGGAGAGGAAAACGATTATGCCACATCGGAATGATCCCATCCTTTTTTTTGACAACAAGATGCAGAGCTCCCCAGGTAAGTGAACTGGGTCTTATAAAGCCCCACCCCTTATCGATAGCTCTTGCAGTTTCCTATAACTCTATTCATTTTCGAAAGGAGCCAATCGATAAGGTCTCGGGCTACAGGTACTGCAACTGGTACCAATCGAACGTGGAATTCACTTGTCGAGTCGGTGGAAGACCTGGCAAATCTTCAGGAAATACTTTAGGAAAATCTCGAACGATTGGTACGTCCTCAAGTCGCTTCTCCCTCGACTTGTCTTCAATCTCCTTTGTAGTAACATGTGCCAAAAAGACGTGATGTCCTTTCAACAAATATTTATGAGTTTTGGTGCACAAAATGATGTTCAAGTACGAGTCCCGTTTCCCCGGCTGCTTCCGTCACCATGGACAACTAAGGTTTCATTTCCCCAGGGAATACGAACGATCTTCTCGGCACAATCAATGACAGCATGGTATTTTGCCAACCAATCCATACCAACTATGACGTCCGAAAACTACCAGTTCTTACTGGCATTATCTTAAAGTTGAAAGGATGATCATAAAAGCTAAGAACAACCTCGAATGATATGTTTTAACCAAATTATTTTTCCCGTCGGCTAGTTCAACATCATAATAATTGTCCTAATGTAGTTGGTGTGATATCAATTAGGGAGCTAAATGTAGTAGATACAAAACTCCTATCGGCACCAGTATCAAATAGGATAGAAGCATAGCGGTTGTTTAGAAGGAACGTACCCGTAACGACGTTGGAGTCTGGGTTTGTTCCTGCATTGCCCACCACGTACACTTTCGCTAGGGCATTGCCATTCCCACCTTGATTACCACAGTTTTTATTCTTCAACTTCGGGCAGTCTCTCTTGAAATGCCCCTGAACACCACACTCATAGCAAGTGCCAGCATTCTGAGTTGTTCCGGAGTTCCCACGATTGTTATTATTACCATTGGGACCAGAACTCCTACAGTCACGAGCCAAATGGCCGATCTTCTTGCACTTATTACACCTGGGAGCACATGGTCCTTTGTGGTGATAGTTTCATTTGGTACATAAGGGAAATGATCCCGTGTACTCCCTCTTTTCACCAGGCCCAGCAGTGTAAGCCCTCCCAGTGTTCTGCCTCTTGTTTTGTTGTTGGTGCCCCTGATTGTTTCCAGCATTAAACTCCAACTTTCTCTTCTGCTCAGCTTGTCTTTCAGCAATAGTGAGGACTTTTGATACATCTGATTGTTAGCAAACTCAATTTCTTTCTCCATCGTCTTGGGTTGATATGACATTACATTTCCTCGAATCATATCAGGAAGTCCACCAACATATTTCTCAACTTTATCCGATTCCTCGTGGAACATCCTTCTACACATCAGTGCAAGCTCTTAAAAACGTAGAGTGTAACTCGCGACATCAGTACCCTCTACTTTTAGGTTCCAGAGCTCAATTTCTAACTTTTTGAATTCACCCTTTGGGTTGTATTTGGCTGTCATCATCTTCTTTAGTGCCTTTCCAGTCCATAGTATAAGCAACATCGTGGGTAACAGTCTTCATGTAGGAGTTCCACCATGTCAGAGCATTTCCAAGGAAAGTGCAAGTAGCAAACTTAACTTGGTTCTCCACAACACAATTGCTGATATGGAACACTAATTCCATCTTCTCGAACAATTATGACAACACAACCACTCCTTTAGTACCCTTAAAAGAAAAGGGCTTGCAATTTAGAAAATCCTTGTACGTACACTCACGCGAAATGTGTACAGTTCCTCTAATTCCAGTGTTAGAATTGTGGCTTCCGTCGCCCTGACCATTAGTGCTATTTCAAAGAGTTTCATGATTAGCAAGTGTCGTAGACACTCTTGCTTCGATTAGCTGTTCAACAACATCAGCTGTCATAGGGGCGGCAGCCGCAGTAGCTGCCCTTGCAGTAGCAGAGGATCTCCTTGGTGGCATATTGTTCTAAATTACAAAAATAAAAAACCCTCATTTCAAATTGATCTTCATAAACATCACAACATGACATGGGTACAACATATATATAACAAGATCACATCACACAGTGATTATATAACATGACTGGGATCACAACACATAACAGAATTGAGATCGACATAACATAATACAACACATTATATATATAACAAGATCACATCACACATTGATTATATAACATGACTGAGATCACAACATATAACAGAATTGAGATCGGCATGACATAATACAACACATCATATATAACCGGAAAACATACATGATTGTCTGATATAAGAAATGAAAATACAAGTCCTACTGCTGTGCTAGCTGGGCATAAAAACCATAATACTTAGCCGGCTAACATAATGATAGCTATGAATATGACATGAGAAGTGTAAATCTAGGCAGAACTACCAGCGCCCTCGCGATCATCTGCATGAGTCTGATCTCTAGCCTGAAGTGCCTGAATCTGTCCCAAATCGCTGACATCTGTCCCTGTAGTGATGAAACATGTGCAATCAATGTCGTCATCAGTGACTCCTGTGAGGCGATACAGTAATCCTACATCTAGGTATGAGTCTTATATGCTTGCAGTTCATAATGAACTGTCGAACTCAACCCAACAGAATGTGCCCAAGCCTCTCGGGAAACTAGGGCCTCCTGATCTAACAGTCGTGCAGTCTCATAGTGAAACTGTCTATCCTCGACCAATCATCAACTCTCTAAAATAATTGAGTCTGCCTATCCTGAGTATCCTCTATCACAGCATAAATATCCTGTGTGTCCTGCTCCTGAACCGCAGCAGGCTCGGTCACTCTAGGATTGACCCCCTCAAGGGTCGTTGGTGCTACCTCCTCAACAGCCTCTGTTGGGTCTACCCAAACATCCCTAATGCCATAGCCGACCTCCTCGGCTCTCTGACGTCTGGTTTTGGCATCTAGAGTGCCGATAAACCCATAGTCTACCTTATGACCTCAAGTACATAGGAGTAGCAGTCGAACTCTCCTCCACCTTATACCTCGATATGAGAGCAGTCAGACATAACCTCTTACGAGGTGGTAACTCAGCCTCGAGACTGTCCTCCCTACGATCAACTGGTGGTGGTATGCACAGTGAGGCTAGTAGTGGTGTAGTGGTGAGTGAATGGTAATGGTAATGATGTGGTACAAATTGGTGGTAAATGTATGATGAGGTGGAGGTAGTAATGTCGGTGATGGATGTAGTGGATTGAGATACGATGCTCTCAAACTACCATGGCAAGATCTAAAGCCAGGGGTGCACGCAACATGGTTAGGACTACCATATGAGGCGAGGTACTATAGAGAATTGTGATGATGGAAGTCATGTCAGCTAAACACCTAGTCAAGGCGTTTCCTCTGCAGAGGGAGTGATAGTGAAGATGAGTGTAATGGTGGTGATTGGTAAAGGCAAGATGTCTTCGACCTCCTCTCTGCAGGAAAAGGCTTAGTTGGCCTCGGGTCCGGATAGATATCCAAGCATGTACATGTGTCGATGTGATGGTGGTGTCCGTCGTGGACTCACCATCTCAAAAGTGCTTGTCTCCTCATCATCGGTATCATCATCATCGTCATCGGAGGGCTCATCATCATCATCCCCTCCGTCAGCAGGATAATCAACATGATCCTCCTCCGGGTCAGAGTCCGCCACATAGCCCGCTGATAGGGCTACGGGTGAGGCATCAAACGGTAGACTGTCCTCCCAAGTGCCTCATCATCAATGGCAACTAAGTAACTCGGGTATTTAGATCATGTATTATGGTATCTCGGCAGGTGAAGGTGGGTGCTCAGGACCGGGTACGTAGTCGGGAGACGATGGGTGCTCAAGTCCTGGCACATAGTCCGGCGATGGAGCAACCGGCTGGATAGGGGGTCCATCGTTTCCGTATACGATGACTCGTGGAGAACCTTCATCAGACAGCTCCTCATCATCTCCCCAAAAGACTCTCCCTGGCTCAGAATCAGTGTAGACAGATGTGTAGGTGACTGTGATAGCTGATGAACATGACAAAATCGTAACACGTAAACCAAATAGAGTTTACATTAGTACATATATAAGACCCATAATAATATACTTAATATATTATAAACACGTATGTGAACCATGCAACATCTAGTATACTCAACTAATGCAACAAGTAGTGTATGAATGAATGTCCCATGAAAATCCCTTTTTATGATGCAATGTTTGAAAATGGTTATAGTCCAAGTAAAAACATTTGACCTGGTTCTCTATAACCTTGGCTCAAGATACCAATGCTTGTAACACCCCCAAATTAGGTCGCAGCGGAATAATGTGTCCGAGAGCGTTACTTCATAAATCAATAGCACAAGATATGAGAACGACCTCTAAAAGAGTCGTTTGAAATACGATACATTGGATTTATTGAAATTGTTTAATACAAAGTACAACGGCTTAAATTATTCAACATTGAAATAACAAGATTTTAAATCATAATAAATATCCCAAGATGTAATGACTCCAAATCTTTTATGCATGACTCCCCAAAAGAGTATCCCCAATGTATCCTTAGCACCTCGTGCCTCATTGACCTGAGAAAACATGATTTAAAACGTCAACATAAAGTTGGTGAATTCATAGGTTTATGTAAAATGTAATGTAGGACCGCAAGATTTTCCTGTGATAATGCAACAGATGCAACCATCACAAAATGTAATTACATTTCCCTAAGCTCATGACACTGAAGCTACCATGTATGAATTGCAATATAAATTGCCAACATTGCCCGTGATGATTTTCTAACCCGCAACATCTCAAATCCGACATGGTGATTACTCCCGTTGTCCGGTAAAATTCGGCAGTAGTGATGCTACTCACTGAACGGGGATCAATCCCAAATAACTCCTATTTATAACATCCGCGCTCACACAAAGTAATTGACAATTCATGAATCAAGGCTCAAAATGCTATCGCTAACTTTAGGCAAACAGTAATCATGTAAAAATGTACACTTGCGTCCAATCGTAAAACAATGCATGTTTCTTACCCCAAAAGTTGTAAATCATTGATATAGTAAGGACAATGGGCCTAGAACTCACCTAGGAATAATCGGAGTATATGATACAGTGAATGAAAAACGTCAGTATATGACCGTAATGCAACCTAATAAAATATAGGTCCGTATAAGACCATGTACTTTTGAATAACTAAAACCACATAAATTCATATAAGTGTTTGTTTAATTATAAAATTAAACAGAAATAATTGTACTTGTAAAATAAATGGTTCATGTATTCGTGTTCGTAAAAATGGTATACTTGTTCAACAATTCGTTATTTGCCAAAAATACTTGATGTATTATTTATATAATTTTATTATATAAATAAATTTAATATTTTTAGAAAATAATATTTATAAAGTTAATAAACGTTATAAATGTCACTTTTATTAAAAACGTCGAACTTTCCTATAATCTCGTTTCGTCGTTATACATGTATGATTCGTAATTGAAAAATCTAATCAAATATTACATTTATTATATTCATATTTACTGCAATGAACATAACAATACTGTATGATTTAATAAAAAATACATTTATTTATAATTTAATTGTATGAAATCGTATATTAAATGTATCTCGATTCGTTTAATTCGTTTTTAGTGTTTCTTATGACCACGGATCATAATTAAAATTTCTATCATCTAACATAATCCATGTCCACTGTATGTTTCTTTAAAAAATTAGTTTTATTAAAAAAATATTTTTATAAAGTTACTTTTGAGTTTTATTATTTATTACATAAACATGAAAAAGTCATAACTAGTTCATTATCCATTGGTTTTTCAAGTTTCTTACTTTTTTAGAATCCTTACAACATCTACTTTTATAGAAAAATATCAAAGAAATATCTCAGATTCGAATTTATATAGTTTATAAATTTAGTTTTATAAAAACACTTTTATACGCATAATCTCGTAAAAATCATAACTCCTTCGTTATTTATTGGATTATTATATGCTTACAATCCTTATGTGGTTTATTATTTTTATAAATTATAAAATAAATATTTATATGATTCGAATGAACAGTAACAATTAAAAGTTTAATTAACTTGTTTTATACACTTTTAAAATTAATAAAGTTACCACAAATCCTCTAATTTATAAATTACATCCTTTGTGTATAAATTAAGTCCTTTACCTTGTGTTCATCATAATAAGTCCATATTGTCCAAAAAAATTGTCCAACATATTTATTTACTTATCTAAACTTTATAAATAAATAAATAATCATAACTTGACAAATAATCATATAATTTATCCATGGCTTGTAAATCCTTGTTTTAAACATATTAAAATATTTTAAACATCATCTTAAACACAAGATAAAAGTAATTCGTGTAGGTATGTACATGTTTTTATTTTATAAACTTTATAAAATAAACCTAGGTGATGATTTAATTATACACAATTATATAAAACATGAAATTAATATATTGAAAAGATTAAGGTTTTTAGAAGACCTTAATGAAGATGAGTGATGATAATACACAAGCAAGACCCAAGTGTATAACCCTAATTACATTTTTATAAAAGTTAAATATATACTTTTATAAAACTATTTTTATAAAAGTTACTATTCACCACAGAAACTTATACTTTTAAAACATCA
>BQNB010133567.1:4248-18446 GCA_026074375.1 Tanacetum coccineum
GAACGTATTGTGTGTGTCGAAGTAGAGAAATCTTCATTTAAATTTTGAGTGGTTTGCGCGGTATTTAATATTATACATACGCGTATATCTAAAAGGTACACATCATCAATCTCTTTGTTGATTATTTTTCTATACGTGATTATATGTTTTCCGCTGCGTACTCATATAGTTAATGGTTAATTAGGTCATAAACTCCAACAGTGGCATCACGAGCCATCATATATAATTGTAATTACAAAGAGTAAAATTAAACATTAGGGTTCTTGATTAATTTTAAGCCCTTTGGGCATTTTTAGTTATAAAGATTGGCGATCTTGATTGATAATAAAATTAGTAGAAACCCTACGTTGCATAAAATTTTAAAGTGTTAAAATTTGACTTTTAATTGTTAATTGGTTCGTTTTGCTTGTAAATTAATTGTTAATTTGATATCCATGATGAACACATGCAAGTTTATCATGGATTGATATGAGATATAAAATTCTTTGTTAATTGTTAATTGAAGTTCATGCAATTTGATGATTAATAGACATAAAAGTTAAATATTTTGATTTTCGGATTGTTAGACGCACTGTGACGAAAATATTCATAAAATATTCATCGAATGTTGAAAAAATTTGAAATATTAATGGTAGATCCAGGTCTCAGTAAGCTACAACTTTATAGTTTACTGCAAAAGCTGGGGAAGAACCTAACTATGTCCTGACGGGGCCTGAAGTCGACTAAAATATTTATCAGCTTTTATGTGCTATGTGGTACTACTTATATAAGGCTTACGCAATCGATGATATCGATGGATGTGACCCGATTCATTAGAAAATGGAGCCTTATGTGAATATGTACATAGGTTAATTATTCGATAATTAGAATCATCATTAATGTTTGCATGTCTTAATTGTTAAGTGATTAAATAAATGTTATGTGTATTAGTTATATGTTTATATAGTTTGTTTTAAGTATTGACTTGTGAGAAAACAAAAGGGTTTTTGTTGAAATAAAATTATAAACATGATTAATAACTATGAAATAAGATTTATTATAGACTATTAATTGTGAAGTCTTATGTGTCAATCGGGTGTGGTTATCTATAATGTTAGGGCTCATACCTTAACTTCTCACGACGAGACTTGCAATTTAATATGTTTATAATGTGTTTCAAAATTAAAGATTGCATTTTTATCAAAGACGATTTTTGCAAAAGTACTATTTAGTTGCAAGGATAAGATTCGGGGAGACTCATCAAGGCTTCGGTCTTGTAGATATCATTACCCTATAATACCGGACTATGTTGTAGTTTCCTTACCTTACATACTATTTAGAAAGTAGCGAATGGTCTAGGGTTTGAATGGTTTTTAATCATTCTTTAACCTTTTCCCGCGATAAAACATGAATCTTTAGAGGTGAAAATACGTTTAATCGTCAATTTTAAAGGTAACACTATTTATACATGGGATGTATAGAAAATATGTGATACCATAATAAATAACTTAATTGAGTAAAATTTTTATTAAACTTTATCATACGAAGATGTATGCATGCTTCTTCGTACATATTTAACACGTCAAATAAAATACCCTTTTAAATAAGTTGTTGCCATCCAATTTGTAAGAACACTTGCATTTACTTTTTACATTGCGTGAGACGTAGTTAGATTGCAAACCCGAGGTGATTATACACTCTTCATGAGACGTTGGTCTCACATAATCACAGTTCTTGATTGGACAACTTAATCGAGGTAAGCGGGTGAGACCTTATGCTCGAGGCATAAATGGGATGAAACATGCTTACTAATATATTATTGTAATAAAGTAAGTCCCATAAGGTTCTAAGAATTGCACATGTGGCAATTATTGATCGTTAATTACTTTTTGAATACACCACCACTAGCAGATCAACTGATGTGATGATGGTATGTCAAGTAGGGTCCTAGCCTTTAGAAAATTAATTGTTTATATGATTAAACATAGGTAGTTAATTTTCTTCAAGGAGTACTATCAAAGATACTAATTCTTGAACTTTAACTATGTTTTATATATGGCACATCCTGCTCAAAACATAAACCATTCGTCTTTTAGGTCGATGTTTGAAAGAGAAAAACTTTCTGGAAATAATTTCAATGACTGGTTTCGTCAACTTAAGTTGGTCTTAAAAGTTGAAAAGAAAATGTATGTCATTGAACAGCCTATTCCCCCTGCTCCTGCAGCTGATTCCGCAACAAATGTGCTGGCGGAATGGAATGCAGTATATGATACTCATAATGAGGTTGCTTGTCTTATGCTTGGAAGTATGACTCCTGAGCTTCATAGATAATTTAAGAATTAATCACTGTATGAAATGCTTTAGGAGCTTAAATCCATGTTTGATAAACAAGCTGGAGTGGAAAGTTTGACCTAATCCAAACTTTCCATGCTTGCAAACTAGAGGATGGTAAACCATTTGGTGCATATGTCCTTAAGATGAAAGACTATGTAGAGCAACTGGAACGTCTTAGTTATGTGCTCCCACAAGATCTTAGTGTTGGCTTAATCTTGAATAACCTCACTAGTGATTTTGCTGGTTTTGTAAGAAACTACAATATGCATAACATAGGGAAGACAATTGGTGAACTACATGCTCTGCTTATATAGTATAAAAAAGGTTTATCTAAAAAGGCTGCTACACCACAAGTTATGGCGATTCAAGGTGGTAGAATCCAGAAGGCCAATAAGAAATCGCAAAAAGCTAAAGGCAAAGGGAAAGGCAAGGGAAAAGAAAATAGTTATATCCCTAAGCCTAAAAACCCTAAACCTTATGCTAAAGAGCACCTAGAAAAGAATGACGCCTACCACCACTGTAAAGAGGTGGGTCATTGGAAAAGGAATTTTCTTGTTTACCTTACTGAGTTGATAAAAAATAAGAAGCAAGTTGGCACTGCCAGTTCTTCAGGTATCTTCAAAATATAATTATTTTCTTTTCCTAATAAATCTTGGGTGTATGACACTGGTTGTGGTACTCACATTTGTATCACAAAACAGGGTCTTAGAGGAGCAAGAAAGCTGGAACAAGGAGCTCATTATTTGTACGTGGGAAATGGTGTTCGTGCGCAAGTAGAAGCTATTAAAAGTTATGACTTAGTTTTACCTAATGGCCTAGTGATTTGTTAGACAATTGCCATTATGCACCTACTATTACTAGAGGTGTTGTTTTAGTTTCATGTTTGGTTGACAATGGTTTTATCCAATGTTTTACAGATTATGAAGTTTCAGATTCTAAGAATAATGTTCTTTATTTAATGCTACTCTAAGTAATGGTATTAATGAAATTGATATGCTTAATCTTTTACCAAATGTTAATTCTAATGCTAGCTACTTCATTACCTTTATGGATGATTATAGTCGTTATGGTTATGTTTATTTACTTAAACATAAACATGAAGTCTTTGAAACATTCAAGGTATTTAAGTATGAAGTAGAAAATCAACTCGGAAAGACTATTAAGGCACTTCAATCAGATCGAGCAGGTGAATACATAAGCCAAGAGTTTAAAGATTATCTGAAAGCTTGTGGAATTGTCCAACAACTTACTCCTCTATATACACCACAACACAATGGGGTGTCTGAAAGGAGGAATTGTACTTTGTTAGACATGGTTCGATCAATGATGAATCTTACAACTTTGTTGTTATCCTTTTGGAATTATGCTCTGGAGTCTGCTGCACGCATTCTCAATACGGTTCCAACCAAGAATGTTGATAAGACACCATATGAATTATGGTATGGAAAAGTTCCTAATTTATCTTACTTAAAGGTCTAGGATTGTGAGGCGCTTGTGAAGCGGGATACGCCTGACAAACTTCAACAAAGATCTGTTAAGTGTTTCAATATAGGATACCCAAAGGAAACAATGGGTTACTATTTCTACTTCCCACCTAAAAACAAAATAGTTGTTGCGAGGTATGCTAAATTATTTGAGAAAAAACTTTTTTATCCAAAAGTCAGTGGGAGGACGGGAGAACTAGAAGAAATTCAAGATGAAGATACATCACCTTCTGAAACCGCTAGCAAAATTCCAATGGAGGTTGAAGGTTTCGAACCACCTCATGAGGAAGAATCTCCTATTCGTAGGTCCGTAAGGACACATCGAGCTCCTGAATGCTTATGTCTAAATGTAGAAGTAGAGGAGCATAGTTTAGGGGATCTTAATGAACCTGCTAACTATAAAGCTGCAATGTTAGATTTAGAATATAATAAATGGCTCGATGCTATGAATGCGGAGATGCAATCCATGAAAGATAATCAAGTCTAGTACTTGGTTGATCTTCCTCCTGATTGTAAAACTATTGGGAGTAAATGGTTTTTTTAAAAAGACTGAAAGGGATGGCAATGTACACACATATAAAGCTCTTCTTGTAGCAATAGGATTTACTCAACTCTATAGGGTTGATTATGAAGAAATGTTCTCACCTGTTGCTGATATTAGAGCTATTAGGATTCTCATAGCTATAACGACATACTATGACTATGAGATATGGCAAATGAATATAAAAACTACCTTCTTAAATGATTATCTTGATGAAGACATGTATATGGTGCAACATGAAGGTTTTGTCAATCCTAAACATCCCATGAAAGTATGCAAGCTTCAAAGATCCATTTATGGTCTTAAGCAAGCATCAAAGAGCTAGAATAAAAGATTTGATGAGGAAATCAAAAAGTTTGGATTTACTCAAAATCTTGATGAGCCATGTGTATATCAAAAGGCTAGTGGGAGTAATGTTACATTCCTCATCTTATATGTCGATGACATAATCATCATGAGAAATCACATTCCAAGTTTACAAAGTGTAAAGACATATCTTGGAAAATGTTTTGCCATGAAAGATTTAGGGGAAGCAACATTTATTCTTGGAATCAAGATCTACCGAGATAGATCGAAGCAATTAATTGGACTTAGTCAAAGTGCTTACATGGATAAGATCTTGAAGAGATATAGGATGGATAATTCCAAACGTGGTTACATCCCCACGCAAGAAAGACTTGACTTGAATAAAACACAAGGTGCTTCAACACCTGGAGAGGTGAAGCATATACAAAATGTACCTTATGCTTCGGCTGTAGGTTCCATTATGTATGCGGTAAGATGCACTAGACCTGATGTTGTGTTAGCACAAAATATAACAAGCCGTTTTCAACAGAATCCATGAGAACCACACTGGACTGCTATGAAAACCATTCTTAAGTATTTAAGAAATACTAAAGATATGTTCTTGGTTTATGGTGGAAATCCTAAAGCTGAACTTAGAGTTGATTGCTATTGCGATGCTGGATTTGAGACTGATGGAGATGATACAAAATCTCAGACAGGATACGTCTTCGTTTTGAATGGAGGCGTAGTGGACTGGAAAAGCTCCAAGCAAAGTACTACTGCAATGTTTGCTACAGAAGCTGAATACATAGCTGCTTCGGAAGCTGCGATGGAAGCTGTTTGGATTAGAAAGTTTATTTCAGGGCTTGGTATCGTACCAACAATAAACGAACCTATTAAGATGTTTTGCGGTAATTCAGCCGCATTACATTTCGCTAACAAACCGGGGGTTTAGAAGGGCGCCAAACACTACCAAAGAAGATATCATTATGTTCGCGAGAGTATTAAACTAGGCGAAATAAAATTTCTTAAAGTTTACACAGATGACAATCGGGCTGATCTTTTTACGAAGGCTTTATCGAAAGGAAAGCTTACTCAACATGCTAGGAGCATGGGACTTCGTTTAGCTAGTAGTTTCATGTAGATCTGTGTTTAGTATTTGGATAAGGGATGTTAAGACAATTTATTTTATGATATAGATACGTTGGTATTTCGTTATATTTATTTTAAATTGTGTCATATATT
This sequence comes from Tanacetum coccineum, assembly GCA_026074375.1. Taxonomy (NCBI): domain Eukaryota; kingdom Viridiplantae; phylum Streptophyta; class Magnoliopsida; order Asterales; family Asteraceae; genus Tanacetum; species Tanacetum coccineum. The sequence continues at coordinate 10,117 of BQNB010133567.1, forward strand.
TGCAAGTCTAATCCGTGAATAATGTTTTATTATTATTTTAAACTAGTCTGTTGTCGATCAACAATATAGGAATATTGTTGAACTAAGACAAATCTGAGCGATTGGTGATATCTTGGATATTAAAGATGTGTCCGCCAAACTCACATGATATTCATTAGATGAATATTGGACTTCCCCAACTAACAAAACTATCACTTTATGGATCGGCGTCATTAAGTGAATCTTGTAAGTGATTTTATTTACTAAATCCTTAGACTTGAGATGCAAGTAGGTCTTGCATGTGCAGATTATCCTTCTTGATTTAGTTCTAGTTATCCTGAATAAGGTAGCTAATAAGGACTATTTTCAGAAGTGATTATGAAGCATGGTGACTTGACACTTGTAGTCAATAAAGAATTTGTTTCTTCAATAGTTGAAGTATGATGCCACTGGGCCCCTCTTGGTATTAATCAGATGTGTGTATGGCCGTACCCAAAAACTCATATAGATATGTCTCAATGATATTTGGTAATCTTGACTAATTACATATACGAGAAACATAATCGTTAAATAATGGAATGACTTTGATCCATATCCATTTTTAACAAGGTATTAGAAACAAAGAGATTGTAAATACATAAATCATTTTATTCGTGACATTATGAAACCACGCTCGAATATTTCTGAGAGCTTTGGCGTATTGCTAGATGCTTACCAATGTTATTATATTATTCAAGGTTGTAAAAATTGTGAATCGTTAGCCGGGCGGTAGACCACCTTATAACTTGTAATGAGTCTAGACGGGATTAAACGACAATTAATCAGATTGGCATTTCTGACAAAATTTGGGTATTTTTGGCAAGTTTAGAGTATTTCTAGCGAGTTTTAGGTATTATTGGCAAAGTCTTTTTAAAAATAACTTGTAATAGATTTAAACGGTTACTATAATTGATCAAAACAAGTTTACGGTGAGTTTTAGGTACTTCCAACAAGATTAGAAGGTTTCCGACAAGTTTGGCCATCGTTGACCACGGTTGACCTATTTGTTTGACCTGGTTACATAAATCGGCAAGGTCGGTGGCCTTGTAGCGCATAGGCGGCGATTAATCGGCCTTGTAGATCCTTTTTTGCAACACTGATATTATTTATACAAGTTCAAGTAGGAGCTGTTGGAATATGTACACGATAAATAATATATGTCCGGATTATTTATTCAAGCATACGGGGACGCACGCGTTAATACGTAGAACAATGATTAATATATTAAAGTAATATATTATTAGTTCTTAATAAACGATTATTAAATATATTAGTTAGTTATTTAAATGTTAAACATGAAGGACTAATATGCAAAATCGAAGAAAGGAAAGTGACGGTTTGCCCCCTCCTTTCCCCTAGTCGGCTGAACATCCAATCCCCATGGGATTGGGATTGCTTGACTTGAAAGGCATGTTTTGGAGAGCCTATAAATAGAGATCTAAGGTTCATGTTTATTCATAACTTAAAACTTAACCCTAAATCTCTCTTGTGCTCTCTCCCTTGTTCGACCGATCCTCAAACCCAAAAGGGTTTCGGTTTTCCTCCTCCGGTGTCGTATGATCAAACCAAACACCCCTAAGGGTTTTGGTTTGCGATCGAATTCCACAACCTTGGTGGGTTTTTTGTTGTTGATTGATTTAAGAACGAAGGTGATCGTTTGTTAAACACTACTAGTACTAGCATACTCTATTGTTTGCGAAGAACGTATTGTGTGTGTCGAAGTAGAGAAATCTTCATTTAGATTTTGGGTGGCTTGCGTGGTATTATATATTTTACACATGCGTATATTGAAGACTATGGTTATGTTAATTGCTAAAAGGTACACGTCATCAATCTCTCTGTTGATTATTTTTCTATAGTGATTATATGTTTTCCGCTGCGTACTCATGTAGTTAATGGTTAAGTATGTCATAAACTCCAACATGTTGTACTCTTTCATCACCCAAATCCAATAGTTATCACCATCTTCGTCGAAAGAAACCTCAGCTAGATGACCGTCAACGATTGTTGGTTTTCTGATTACACAAATAGGTTTTGGCTTCATAATCTTGTGAAATACATGAGTAATCAAATTGCATAATATTCTCGTAGTTTGGGTACTCTTAAATAAGCCACCCAATGCAACTGCCCGTTTATATAACACGACTCTAACACGAGATAATCAAACTTAAGAGGAAAATAAATCGTAGACCAAGTGCGCGACTTCATGGAGTAAACCAATAAATCTACAATTATTCCTTCATACTCGATGTAGGATATTTTCATAATCTTGTAATCATTGGTGATTGGATCATAACCAAAATCGAATGTTGAACCATCTTTACCGCAAGAACGAGGCTTAGGTGTGGTTAGTAAGCGCCTAATTGAAGGATTCCATAGGCTAATATCTTTTTGACCATATCTAATATACAATCATAGGATTCGATTACATGAATTTACAACTACCAGAGGCGAAAATCGTGCTTGTGTCATATATGTCGTCGAGACCTTCTACTAATGGCGGCTGACATATATCTTTAGTACAAGCCAGAAGTTACAATACACAACCTTTGGTTCAACAGTTGCTCCCAGATTTCTTTAATACGAAATATTAGAAGCTATAGAACAGCTGCACCATAAAAGCAAACGAAACCTCTAAAGCATATTTAATGGATGTATTGTTCCCAAGCATAAAAGTAAAGTAGTCAACAATAAACCATAGATTGAATTTATTACCTCTTTACTGGTGTCAACTAGTTTAAAAGAACCAGTTCCATAAGATATTTCAGCCTCACCTTTTCTTACTATTAACTTAATTCCCAATAATCATGTATTATATAACTTGAATGATAAAACCCATAAACATTATTGTATATTAGGAATAAACTTAAAAAAATGTTAGGGGGTTAAGTGTACATTGTAATTTAGATTAGGAATAGACCATAACTAGGAATTGTCTAGCTTGTCTTGCAAGGCAAGGAGTTTCCTATTTGATTTAGGAAAGTTTTCTACCCCCTCATCCCTATAAATAGAGATGAGGGGGGATGCTAGTTATTCATTCTTCTTCCTCGTTGTAATAGCTTTATTAGGGTTTTAATAAAAGTTTGCTACAAGGGTATAACATGTGCATATATTTGTCGGATCTTTGTAGTCTCTCGTGTACGCTACTTGTGCTCGATACAACTCGCGATCTAGCGTTCCGCGATCGAACTTCGGGTTTGTTGTCGTAATTGTCCAACAAGTGGTATCAAGAGCCATAGGTTTATTGTGGTCTCCGAAGATCGAGTGCTAGATCGAGGTTACGAGTTCGTTCAAAGCATCGAGGTACGATTACGATTCTGTCGTTTGTAGCAGGTTGACGTACAAGAGGAAGAACCATGTTTACATGTGCATGCATGTGAATGTTGATAAAGGAATCTTTTGTTTTTATTGTTGTTTGTAAACGAATTAAAAGGTTTGGTCAATCGTTTTTCGTCAAACGTTTTTTATTTGTTTTAAAAACGATTTCAAAAGTTCAGTCGAGATTCTTTTTCTAATTTGACATATTTGAAGATTATTTTTGTTGTTGCGGATTTTCTTGTGGTTCAAGTTTCGATCGTGGTTTACTTGTGTTTAAATTAACAATATCGGGTTTGCTTGTTCGTAATCGAGGGTTTAGGGTTATCCTAATTAATTCGATTTGTAAGAAGGGTTTATAGCAACAAGGGGAATATTGCACACGGCTTATGAGGCTTGTTGGTAAAGTTGGTTAAGAAACAACTTGACAAGATTTGTAGCAAGGTTAAAAAGAATGGCTAGTTCTATAACTAGGTTTGACATCGAGAAATTCGATGGGAAAAATGACTTCGGGTTATGGCAGATAAAGATGTGAGCTTTAATGGTAAAACAGGGATGTGATGCTGCATTAGAGACATTACCCGCGGACATGAAAGCAGGTGAAAAAGCTGCTTTGATGAATAAGGCATACAGTTGCTTGATTCTATGCTTAGGAGACCGGGTTTTACGGGAAGTTACCAAGAAAACATCTGCTACAAGAATTTGGACAAAGTTGACTAGTCTGTATATGACTAAGTCTTTAGCAAATAGACTGTATATGAAGAAGAAGCTATACACGTACTATATGAGTCCAGGTACAAAACTGGGTGATCATATAGATGAGTTTAATAAGTTGATACTTGACTTGGCGAATATTGATATCGAGATTGAGGATGAAGATCAGGCGCTTATGTTACTTATGTCGCTGCCATCATCTTACGAAAACTTTATGGAGACATTGTTGTATGGGAGGGAATCCTTGACAATAGAGGATGTTCTGGCTACTCTGAATTCAAAGGAGTTGAAGAAAAGAACTGAAGGCACAAAGGAAGAAGCTGGTGATGGGTTATATGTAAGGGGAAGGTCAGATCATTTAAGTAAAATTCATTTTGGTGGAAGTTTGCGGTTTAAGTCAAGGGGTGGAACTTGTAAACTCAAGTGCTTCATATGTCATTTAGAGGGTCATCTGAAGGAGACTGTCCAAAGAAGAAGTCAAATGGGTTCGTCAAGAAAGGTAAGCATGATCAGGATTCTGATTCTTCTGATGACGAGGGTAACGCCTTCTTTGGAGAAGCCCTGGTGGTAGTCGAGAATGATGAGATGGATGAATTGGTAATGGATTCAGGTGGGTCTTATCATATGACACACATGAGGGATTTCTTGTATGACTTTAAGGGTTTTGATGGTGGTTCGGTTTAGTTAGGTGATAACAAGACATGCACTATCAAAGGGACAAGAAAGTGAAGATACAGTTGCATAATGAATCAAGCTTTATACTGGAAGATGTCAGGTATGTTCCAGGGTTAAGAAGAAGTTTGATTTCATTGGGTACTCTTGAAAAAGAGGGTTATACTGTAAAGATGCAGATGGGTTGAATCAAGGTGATCAAAGGTTGTTGGGTTATGATGACTGGGATCAGGAATAAGAACTGTGTGTATACTTTGGAAGCAAAAGTGATGAATTTTGGTGTACAAAATCATGGAGGTTCAAAACAAGTTGGATTAAAGCAACTTGGTTCTAAACAAGTTGGGTTCAAACAACTTGGTCACAAACAAGTTGGCCTTGGTGTTGAAACAGGAGTCCATGGAGTACAGGTTGATAAACGTGTTTAGTTTGAGGTGGAACTGTAGGGAGCTCAAAGGAATCGTGAAGCTAAGGTTTTTCAAGTTAGTAACGATGATACTGCAATGGCTCAAAGACGGTTAGAGGACAAGCAACCTGAAGAAAAGACAAACACGGACTGTTTGGTAAAGGAGCAGGAAAAGGTACACCTTGGTATAAAGGTGGGGGCAAACATTACGGTAATCGAAGTACCTGGTCAAGAGGGTGCAGAGGGTAATGTTGCTGAAAAGAAGAAAGTAAAGGAGTCTATGAAAGCTAATATAGGGAAATTACTAAAGTACAAGGCCTGGTTAACAAGGCAGTCCCCGGTTCGAGGTTTCAGCATTGGATGAAGATGCTGAGTATCAATTATGTTTAAGTGTTACTCCCAAGGTGGAAATTGTTGTATATTAGGAATAAACTTAAACAAAGGTTAGGGGGTTAAGTATACATTGTAATTTAGATTAGGAATAGACCATAACTAGGAATTGTCTAGCTTGTCTTGCAAGGCAAAGAGTTTCCTATTTGATTTAGGAAAGTTTTCTACCCTCTCATCCCTATAAATAAAGATGAGGGGGGATGCTAGTTATTCATTCTTCTTCCTCGTTGTAATAGCTTTATTAGGGTTTTAATAAATGTTTGGTACAAGGGTATAACGTGTGCATATATTTGTCGGTTCTTTGTAGTCTCTCATGTACGCTACTTGTGCTCGATACAACTAGCGATCTAGAGTTCCGTGATCGAACTTCGGGTTTGTTGTCGTAATTTTACAACAAACATCAAAGGAAACTTACTTAAGTTAAGAGTAGAGAATGCCATATTAGTGAGAGACTGAGTAGGGATCAACTCAAGTATAGATTATAATGCGTAATATAATCATTATTTAGTTAAATCTCCCATCAAGATTTATGAGCCGCATTATGGTAATCAATTAATTATTACCTAAATAAATCAACTACACATTATGTACAAATATATTAGACGTAAATAGATTAAGGCCATAATATAGAAATGCTAAAATTCTCCCACTTGGTCTTATTCGTATTTACACTTTATACAACATTAGATTGGCCAAGTTATTTCATAACTTCATCAAAACCATATATAATGTCACACCCTCAAATTCACTGCAGTGGAAGACTGGATTTGGGATTGTGACTTAATGGCGTGAAGAGGACTTGATACGAGAGATAGACCTCTACATGCCAATATACCAATGCAGACTCCATATATTCCGTAATGTAGTACACCTGAGAAAAACATTGCTAAAGTGTCAACATAAAGTTGGTGAGTTCATAGGTTTCGTTGTTTAATAATAATGATGAACCACAAGATTTATAGCCATAGCATGAAATATAGCAATCCTATATATCACAATGAAAAGTATTTACTATTGTCTAAGCTCATGACACTGAAGCATTAACATATATCATCATAGATAAGCCCGTGCAGATGTTCAACCCGCAACATCCGTATATGACTCAAATGAAACTGTGTTTGCTTGACTAATGTCAGTCCAAGACAAACAGGGATTGTCAATCCTGATAGATCTATCCATAACATTCGCGCTCCCTCAACCGGTCATCCGGTTAAGAAATTGATAGATCATGATAAACTGGGCAATATAGCAAGTTAGGTTGAATAGTGACTTAGACCCAAATAGTAAATTAGTAAATGTACTTGTGTTCAATTGTTAAAAATTAAGCAATGTTCTCACCCCAAAAGATGATTTAAAACAGTAAAGTAGGGGTTATGAAACTCACCTTGTCGGTTAATCGTCGAAGATTAGAAACGGATTTAAGGCACGCCAAATAGCGACTCAACCAAACACCTAAGTAATTATAACAATTACTGAGTTTACAATCTAAGATTAATGTATGCAGTAAATTATGCAATTGGTCAAAAGGTATGGTCGTTTAGGAGTTAACGTTTTACATTTTTAAAGTGTTGATTAAACCGATGGCTCTAGGGATGGCTTTAAAACTATTAGTACCTATATAAGAATTTATACTATTACGTGTCGCAATTTATATTCACAAGCCCATGTGATTTATATCTAAGAAAATACAAATATTATTTGTAGGTTACTAAGTACATACATTTTCTCATCGCGCTTATTTATTTATATCGTTGTCGTTGACTACTTAGTGTAATTATCGAATTTATATATCCCTTGTCTATCCATATAATTATATATATCATTTATATATATTTTACATTCTCTCATCCTTATAACTTTTCACGTTTAAAACTTGAATAGACTTAAAATATTTTTAGCATTAAATACTTTTTTTTTCTTTTTTCTTTTGCGTAACGCACTAATCATTTGCTTGTTTAAAAAAAAGGGATTTCCAACCCATTAGGATTCAGTTGGAAAGTTTTCAAGAGCTCAAAAACATGCAGTTCTCCATACTTCTTTTCGTTTGACATTTGCAAGCTACATTTACATGTAAGTTTCTTATTAAAATAACACATGTATTATTTCTTTAAAAAATAACCCCACATGGCTACCTTTCCTTTTTTCCTTTATCTGATTTCTGTCGACCCAACAGTTGGTTCATACCCACCTGTTTTGTGTCTTTCTCCTTCACAATGAAACCTACCATATGTATAAATATATGTCACATGTTACTCCTTTTCTTTTTCCCTTTTTGCTGCCCAACAGTCGTAACAACAGTGAGTTGTTAAACTCACTGTTTTCGTTTCTCTCCTTCCTCAGTGAAACCCACAATCACCATGAAATGTCTTACTACTTATTTACATTTTACATCTTACGTGGTTAGCAACAAGGAGGCTTAACCTCGAGTTACAAGAGCGAACTTTTATGCTCTTATAACAGACGCAACAGTGGCTATGTAGCCACGTTTCCTTGCAACGAAATGCAATAAAACAACCATGGTAAGTGATACCCTTTCACGACGTAGTGGTACACCTTGTGTGCTATTCGCGTATGAGGTATGTGTACGAACCAACGAGCATGAGTCGTTTGTTTTTACTAGAATCTATGATGTACCAATGGTGAGCAAATGGCTCATTGTGGTCCGACTTGGGTTACATGGTCACACCCATGTCATAGGTCGAGGTCACATATTAGAAGTTCTATAATATTTTATTCGTAAACTTAGCGTTTACTTGCCCTTAAAGGCGTTTGTGATGCACCCTTAGTGAGCAAAGGTTTGTCGTGGGATCTTTTGTTT
>BQNB010133569.1:0-15229 GCA_026074375.1 Tanacetum coccineum
GTATTGCTTAGAAGTATGATAATCATGAAGTCACGCCCCCTCGGTTGCCATTATACTCTGATATTTTGGGGGTGTGACAAATATACTTTATATTGAGCCTAAAAATCATTTATTAACAAATATAACATGTAAACAAATAAAATTACGACGCAAATATATATAAAAACTTGCTTTATTTGTAAAAAAACATGAAAAAACCAAAACCCGGCCGAGTTTTGAGAACCGTGTTGACCCGGTCACTTCAAACCCGGCGGGTCTAACCGGGTTTCGAAAATATGAAACCCGGTTTAATTTGACCCGTTTTTTCGACCGGAACCGGTTGACCCGGCAGGGTCGAACCGGGTTCCAAAACATTGAGCAAAACTATTACCTGAAAATTGTTGAAGATGTTTATCATCTGGACCAACGTTAGATTTTTCTTCTTATCTGGCTATGCATCATAGAAGAGACATTATTTATGAGTTTTGGCAAGACTTTACTGCATTTATCATCTAGACCAACATAAGATTTCTCTTTAGTCAGATTTTAACCGGAAAGCCCGCTTTTGTTCATTGTTACGAATTAAATTGTTTTACACATAATACGTCTGTACAAGTTTACAACTGAGATCTCTATAATCATTTTAATTTATGTTTAAAACTTATTATTAATTATTGATCAATAAAATCATAAAACAAAATAAATAAGCTAAGGAGTACTTCGTGTATATTACTAACAAAAATGATTATTATTATTTTTCCAATTTTGCTTTTAGTTTTTATTTCGTTGTATCATCTTCCATTACGAACCAATTTTCAAACCATTTTTATAGATATCGCGATTAAAATAGTACAAAAATATCCGGAGCTTGGTAGGAACAATATTCTACTCGGACTTTTAGCTCGAAAGCCTGAAGCATTCAGTGAAAAGAAATCTAATCTGATTGAGAGATCCATCAAGTTGGGTGACTATATCTACTCATGGATATTTACCACACTTCATCCATCTGAAATTAAGCAATCAGAACCACAGAGTGGGAGTGTACCTGCAAATTTAGCTCAACCTGCGGCATCACCTAAATCAGAACCTCACAGTGGAAGTGTACCTAAAGATTTAGCATCTCCTAATACAAAATCTAATATCATAAGAAGAGCCTTCAAGTCTGGTAAACTTCTCTACTTACATATCGGCTTTTAAATTTTGAATCCAAATAATGACAGACAGATTATAACCATCGAAGTTTACTAATTCAGTGCTATAAATATCGTGAATATCTACTAGTTATTGCACAAGTAAAGCACATAGTTTAGGAAAAATTGGTGGTTGTAATGAGATCCCCCAAAATTTTATATGATGAGTGATGGTGGTTTACTGGTTTATCTAATTTTTTCACTATATTTGAGGTTCTTACATGTATCTTAACTTTATATGTATCACAAGCTTTATCCCTAAATGGCTGTATTAGTTGTAGCAGAATCTCCTTGAAGTGTATGATTCATCTGATATGCCATTAATTTGCTTTAAATTTTATCAATTGAACACTTTTTTGTGGAAACAGCCAACTGAATTACTAAAATGCAACTTCAGTCACAATTAATTTGCTCATAAATATTTGGCGGTATCATCAATTTGCCTTGCTTACTGGTTTTTGCTTTCAGTTTCTGCATTCTTTGGGGAAGAACCTGAAAAGGAAACTGAAGCGTTGCAATTATTGAGAATCATTTGGGGAGATATTCTGACAATGCATAAGAAGAATATTGATGATATACTTAGAGGGACACAGGATCTGATGAAGCCTGCTAACGGATGGGTCCTTCAAAGTATACAACTCAAAGAACTCATTTCTGAACAACTTGAGGAGATGGAAAACACTTATAAAAACAAACAGCAAGTTCCGCAACTAAAAAAACTTGTTTCTCGATATGTGTTAAAAATGCATACTGAAACGCAGAACATAATCAAGGAAGAAAACAAGACAAGTCCTTCTAAGGGGGATCAAGCTCTGGTGCTAGAAAAAATAATTTCTGAAAATATCGCGAAATTGCATGACGATACTCGGAAGGTAATGAAGCCAGCTGAAGCTGGAGTGAAAGTTCTACATGGTCTTATTTCAAACCATATTCGTGTTATGCGTGAAGCAACACGTTTAAAGGAAACATACTCTAATCGGGTAGTGTTTGTTGCTGCAAACAAAGGCAATACCAAGTTTTTAGTGGAGCTCATTCGTGGATATCCTGATTTGATATGGAAGGTAAATGATAACGGGTTAAGTATATTTCACAGTGCTGTCAAACATCGTCAAGAGGATATCTATAACCTATTGTACGAGATAGGTGCAATGAAGGATATGATAACGCCTCTGAAAGATAAAAATGACAACAATATGTTGCATTTAGTTGGAAAGATTGCAAAGCAAAAGCGACTAGCGGATGTGTCAGGAGTTGCTTTACAAGTGCAAAGAGAACTATTATGGTTCGAGGTACATATAATCTTTTTTCATGATCAGGGATTCTAGGCTCTCTCTCTTTTTTTCCTTTTTTTAATTTCGAGCTCGATTAGTATGAATTTTTAACCATAAAGTATTCTATAACTTTTCTAGTTTGCTTGTGTCGCAGGAAGTAAAGAAGATGATCCCTCCTTCATATCGGAACCGGAAGAACAAAGATGATCTGACACCACATGATCTTTTCACTCAGGAACACAAAGAATTAGTTACGCAGGGTGAAAAATGGATGAAGGGAACGGCCAATCAATGCATGGTTGTCGCAGCCCTTATTGCAACCATAGTATTTGCTGCAGCTTTTACGGTTCCTGGTGGATATGATCAAAACGATGGTATCCCTATGTTCTATTCAAAAGCAACGTTTGTGGTTTTTGTTGTGGCAGATGCCATTTCTCTATTTTCATCATCAGCTTCAATCCTCATCTTCTTATCAATCCTCACGTCTCGCTACGCTGAACGTGATTTTTTGGAATCTTTACCCAAAAAGCTGATGGCTGGCCTAGCAAGTCTTTTTATATCAATAGCAACCATGACCTTGGCTTTTGGTGTCAGTTTTTTTGTACTTTACAAGAAAGGGTTTTTATGGATTCCGATTCTTATCAGCGTATTTGCATTATTGCCAGTCATCCTATACCTGTTCTTGCAGTATGGTCTTTTCGCCGATGTAATTCGCTCAACATATCGTTCTAGGTACCTCTTCAAGCCCAAAAAACATGTTCTTTACTATGAAAACCCCAAGGTCTAACCAGTATTTTTTTTGGTTCAAATTTATTTAATGTGCTTCGCTTTATGATGTGCTTCATAAACCTGGTTGTAAACTGCCTTATTATGTAATTTTCTGGTTGTAAACTGCCTTATTATGTAATTTTCCAATGTTGAATTTTGTCAACATTGTACGTTGTTTTTAGTGCTCCCAAACCATATGATTTTCATTTATATACAGTATACTATCCAGCATCACATTTTCTTTTTAGAAACATACTGGACTTTCTAAAGAAAAGTATCCGGGCCTCCATCCCTTGGGCGCAGGGGCGGAGCCACATGAGGACCGGGGAGGGTCCTGGCCCCCCTAGGCCTAAGCCCGTTAGTGTATTTATTTCCGATTTCATGTGTTAAAAATAAAAAAAATTCATCTCGGCCCTCCCATCTAATGTTTTTCCCGAAAAAAATTTGTTTTGGCCCTCCCATAAAAAATTTTCTTTTTATACATAGGATAAGGATATTCTTTATTAGCAAACAAGTTGATACAATATGGGTATCATATTAGGGGTGTTGATCGGTTCGGTTATCGGGTTATTCGGTTAAATTTTTTTAGGTTAACCCGAAAACCAAACCGAACCGAACTAGAATTCAACCGAACCGAACCGAAAATCAAATTTAAATTCGGTTCGGTTTCGGGTTGACCCGAATAACCCGGGTTACACCATTTATTTAAAAAAAATTACATAGATATTTAAGAAAAAAAATTTTATTTCAAGCATAACATGTGTTTTTTTATATTAGGATAAAATTTTAATGGTCTATTATATATAAAATATATATATTTATAGAAATTCGGTTTTCGGTTCAAAATGCCAAACTTATATCCAACCCGAAAACTAAATACGTAGTTCGGTTCGGTTTTGATTTTCGGTTTTTTCAGTTTTTCTGCTCACCCCTATATCATACCCGTTCGACTCTCTATAAGAGCCTCAGGTGTCGTAACACGGTAACATCATTTTTTGGGTGTCACATCAGCGCCACATCAGCATAACACCAACACCAACACCACTCCTCTAATCATAACACCAAATAACACCACTCACCTTTTTATTTTCATAAAACCCCCTAAACAATTATTTCATTATTTTAACAAACTAACTATTTCATTCATAATTAAACATACAAATTACATTAAAAAAAACACATTACGAAATTAAAAAAAAATACATTACGAAATAAAAAAAACATTACGAAATTAAAAAAAACATTACGAAATAAAAAAACATTACGAAAAAAAATACATTACGAAATTAAAAAAAAAACTACTCGTCTTCGTCTTCGTCGTCCTCGTCACCCAAATCATTTTTCATTTTGTTTTTGATCAATTTTTTTTGCTTCTTGATCCAATAGGCGTCGTCTTCGTCCAAATCCTTGGTGCTAGTAGCTAGAAACCTCAACTCCTCCAACCGCATTAGTGTGCGGTCTTTTTCGGCTTGAGCTTCGAAAGCCCTTTCGGCGGCTTCCCGTTTCAGACGAAGCTCCTGCTCCATTAGCTCCCCGAATTGGGCCGACGCGCTACTTCCACCGGTGCTCGCCGTTGCGTCGGATTTGCTTTTCTTGGCGGGCCGTTGTTTGCCGGGCGGACGTGGTCGTGCATCGTGACCGAATAGATCCTCCTGGCTAGCCCCGGGGACGTCTCCGGTTAAGTCAACTTGTTCCGGTGCGTCCCATTTCGGGTGGAATCTCAAAACGGCCCAAGCATCTTCTTGAGAAAACGCGACCCCTCTATGCTCGTCACGGTAAATACTTTGAGCCCGTTTCAAATAATCCACATCGTTTTCGCCACTTTTCCCCAAACGTTTGGCCCGTTTGTACGCGGCGTTGAACTTTTGGCAATTGGCATTCAACGTATGCCATTTACTAGTCAACATATCCTTCGTACGGTTTTGAAATTTTTTCGAATTGAACTCGTTCAAAACCCGATACCAAAACGTGTCATGCTTTTGTGACCTTCCGACATTATTATCTTCGGAAACGGCCACGTAACATGTTGCAAGCAATTCTTCTTCGACCGGTAGCCAACGGCCCGCTGCTACCGGCTCTTGGGGCTCGTCTTCAACATTTTTTTCCCCTTCGGGCTTTAGTTTTCTTGCGACCGCCTTTTTTTGGCGAATCGACTTGTTGAGGTTGAGTGAGTGTTTGGGAAGATTCTGAGTGGAATGATGGTGGGTTTTGTTGTAGATTATCTAAATCACGGTTTAGGATTTGTGATTGTTGCCATCGGAAAAAAGCTTGTTGTTGTTCTTGTTGGTATTGTTGAAACTGTTCCGGCGTCATCGACCCGGTGAGGAGATTCATGAAACTGTTGTTGGGAAATTCAGACATTTTTTTTATTGCTAAAAAGATGTATGTTTGTATTTGAAGAGTGGTGAAATTGTAGTGATTTGTATTGGTACTTGTTTGAATATATAGTGAGTTGAGTGAGGGGGTTAAAATGATTTTTTTTTTTAAATAGCCGTTTTAGGGGGTAAAATGAAAATTTTTTAATTTTTTTTTAATAAATACTAGCCGTTAGGGGCTAAAATGAAACATTTCAAAATTAGGGGGAAAGAGTAAAATTTAAATTCTAGCCATTAGGGGGGTAAAATGAATTTTTTTTTAAAAAAAACCACCCCAATGAGCGTTGGCCGGCCAACGCCGAGCCCAACGCCGTTGGGCAACGCGGAGGTGGGGTGTAGTAACGCCGGACAACGCCGGCCAACGCCGGTGCCGGCGTTACTACACCGAGTGCTCTAACTTCTTCCTAAATACGTGTATTTGGAAAAAAATACTTCGCCTCGTGACACATCTCTATGGTGTTTTTTCACAAAGTAACTATTCAACTAAAAATTTCAACCGACGGTTAAGATCTTATAGACTCCCGATCTTTATGATAAGATTTTAAGATCTTATCTGATTTTATACATTTTCATCCGCTTTCTTCTGTTTTTATATGTTTTTGTAAGTTTTCATACGTTCTTGTATGTTATCTTACGTTTTATACGTTTTCATATGTTTTTGTACGTTTTCATCCGTTTTGAACATTTTCATATGTTTGTATCCGATTTTATTTGTTTTTGTACATTTTTGGAGGTTAATACACGTTTTCATCCGTTATTTTACGTTTTCATCAATTTTTATACGTTTTGTTACATTTTTGTCCGTTTTGTCCGTTTTTTCGTGTTCTTGTACGGTTTCTTACCCTTTTATACCTTTTTGACGTTATTATATGGTTTTGGACGTTATTATACATTTTCATACGTTTTTTGACGTTATTATACTTGTATAAAAACGTACAAAAAGGTAAAACTAGTATGAAGACATACAAAAACGTACGAAACGGACAAAAACGTCCCAAAACGGATGAAAAAGTACGAAAACCTACCAAAACGGACGACATAAATATATATGTGTAATTACTTATTGATTAGTTAAAAAATATATAAATGACATGAAAATATAACCTATCACATTTTCAGCAAGCTTTCTCTCTCTACTCATGGCGATTTGGGCGTGTTGTTTTCGAGATCAAATAACTGTTAAAATCACTGTTCATTTCTCTAATTTTTTTTTCAAATTCATCTTCTAATTAGTATAGTCTTTCATTTCAATATGTTGGCGTCCTATTTCTAATTAGTATCTGTTGTTCCCTTTGAGTTAGTTAGCTAAAACTAAAAAGTTAAGATAAAACTAACTCATGGCGTAAAGTAATGTAATGAAAATCAGTTTTGACAAATATAAATGTAAACAAGTATATAACACAACACTAATTTTCAATGTTTAACTCTTATAAATTTATTAAGAATTATATCCCATTGTTTGCGGAATAACAATGGAGATTGAATGACAATGCAAATATGTGTGTGTGTGTGTGTGTGTGTGTGTGTGATCTCCTCACTAACAACTTAGCATACCTTAATGTCACGTCCCACCTAATTTTACGAGGTTACCCGGGGTTCCGGATTGTTCTACACTTAACTAGAAGACTTAGTGGAATACTATGGAAGGTGAGAGAAGGTCTTGGAAGCTCTTGGAAGCCTTTGGAAGCCCTTGGAAGCCCCTGAAAGCTCCTGGAAGATCTAGAAGCTTCTTGTAGAAGGATGTAGAATATGGGCCCTTGTAGTAAAGCCTATTTGTAGCCCTAGTTTGTGTATTATAAATAGGACCATCCTCATTTCTCATTCTTCACTTGTATTCTCTCTTGTGAAGTTCTCTTTAGCAATACAAAGCATTTCCCTTTTCACTTGTGTTCCTTTATATAAAGCTTTCTTAGTTGCCTAGATCATTGAGTGTGTGAGTAAGGCTGACTTAGTTGAGACTAAGTGCCGCACGAAAGACCCTTGTATTCTCTCTTGTGAAGTTCTCTTTAGCAATACAAAGCATCCCCTTTGACAGACCTATTGAAGAAGAACAAAGCTTAGATGTGGGACGAAGAGTGCCAAGCGGCGTTCGAGAGTTTGAAGAAGGTGGTTATGAAAGAGCCGGTGTTGAGACTATCGGATGTGACCATGCCTTTTGAGTTACACATGGATGCATCAGACTTTGCTATTGGAGGAGTTCTAATGCAAGATGGACACCCGATCGCATTCTAGAGCCAGAAGTTAAACGAGACGAAAAGGAAGTACACGGTGCAAGAGAAAGAGATGACGGCGGTTGTCCATTGCTTGAGGATTTGGAGGCATTATTTGTTGGGTTTGAGATTCGTGATCAAGACAGATAACATTGCCACGAGTTATTTACAAACCCAAAAGAAGTTAAGTCCCAAGCAAGCTCATTGGCAAGACTTCCTAGCCGAGTTCGACTACCGATTGAAATACAAGCCGAGGAAGGCTAATGTGGTAGCTGACACATTAAGTCGCAAGGCGGAGTTTACGGCCATTACCCAAGCCCAATTCTTCCTCCAAGACCGAATAAAGGAAGGGCTGGAACATGATCCTTTGGCCAAGAAGATCATAGCTTTGGCGAAAGACGGGAGGACCCGAAGATTTTGGCTCAAGGGAGACATGTTATTCACCAAAGGAGATCGACTTTACGTGCCTAAGTGGGGCGACCTTAGGCGAGCAATCTTAAAAGAGTGTCATGATTCAAAGTGGGCTGGTCATCCAGGGATTACGAGGATGTTGGCATTGGTCGAGGGCACTTATTATTGGCCAAGGATGGGGGACGATGTTGATACATTCGTGCGGACGTGCCTTATTTGCCAACAAGACAAGATAGAACAAAAGAAGTCAGAAGGATTGCTAGAGCCTTTACCGACGCCCAAGGAAATATAGGAGAGTGTTTCCATGGACTTTATCACATGCTTACCGAAGTCGAAAGGGGGTGGAAGTATTATAGTGGTGGATCGATTCTCGAAGTATGGGACTTTTATAGCCGCACCACCTGATGTTACGGCGGATGATACGGCCAAGCTCTTCTTCAAGAATGTGGTAAAGTATTGGGGAGTGCAACATGCGATTGTTAGTGATCGAGATCCAAGAATCACGAGGCGCTTTTGGACGGAGTTGTTCAAGATCATGGGGACGGATTTGAACTTCTCCACAATTTTCATCTCCAAACGGAAGGGAAAACAGAGAGGGTAAATGCACTATTGAAGCTCTATCTTTGGCACTATGTGAGTGCCAACCAACATGATTAGGCTAAACTCCTTGATGTTGCTCAATTCTCTTACAACATACAACGGAGCAAAGCCACGGGGAAGAGTCCTTTTGAGTTGGTCACGAGGCGCCAACCATTGACTCCTAATGCCTTAGCCGCATCATACAAGGGGAGTAGCCCGACAGCTTACAAAACCATAAAGGAGTGGCACGAACAAGTGGATTTGGCCCGGGCATCGTTGGACAAGGCGGCTAAGAAGATGAAGAAGTGTGTGGATGAAAAGAGGAGACACGTTGAGTTCGAGGTCGGAGATCAAGTAATGGTGAAGCTCTTGCCTCAACAATTTAAGTCATCGAGGAAGGTTCATAAGGGATTAATACAGAGGTAAGAAGGCCATTTCCTGGTGATTGGACGTGTTGAAAAGGTATCTTATCGAGTTCAACTACCGCCCAAGTTGAAGATCCACTAGGTCTTTCACGTTAGTTTTCTCAAGACTTATCATGGAGACGAGGAATACCCAAAATGAGGGGTGTCCAAGCGGGCACCAACAGCGGGTGTTACTTCATACGATCGAGAGGTCGAAGAGATTTTGTCAGATCGTACGATACGAAGACGAGGAGTGCCAAACTATAAGGAGTACTTGATCAAGTTACGTGACTTACCCGATAGTGAAGCAAGTTGGGAAGCGGAAGACTTATTGTGGCGGTTTGCGGACAAGATCAAGAGATATCATGAGGATGGCACGACGAGGACGTCGTGAGTTTAGGTAGGGGAGGATGTCACATCCCGCCTAATTTTACGAGGTTACCCGGGGTTCCGAATTGTTCTACACTTGACTAGAAGACTTAGTGGAATTCTATGGAAGGTGGGAGAAGGTCTTGGAAGCTCTTGGAAGCCGATGGAAGCTCCTGGAAGACCTAAAAGCTTCTTGTAGAAGGATGTAGAATATGGGCCCTTGTAGTAAAGCCCATTTGTAGCCCTAGTTTGTGTAGTATAAATAGGACCATCCTCATTGGGGGAAATCATCTCATTCTTCACTTGTATTCTCTTTTGTAAAGTTCTCTTTAGCAATACAAAGAATTTCCACTTTCACTTGTGTTCCTTTCTTTAAAGCTTTCTTAGTTGCCTAGATCGTTGAGTGTTTGAGTAAGGCAGACTTAGTTGAGACTAAGTGCCGCATGGAAGACCCTTGTCGAGACAAGTCCGTGACATTAAAGTGTTATGCTAAGTTGAAAACTATGCTAACCAACTGAGCTTGCTCAGGGACTTAAGACTTCACACGGTTTGGTAGTAAGTTCAGGCAATTTGAGTACCAAGTTCAAGCGATTTGCGTAGGATATCAGACGATTTGAGTAACTAAATCCAGCGGTTTGAGCTCAACTCTCACGTGGTTTGACTCAGTAAATCCCGCGATTTGACTTAGAGATTCACGCGATTTGATTCATCCTTTCAGGCGATTTGATTTATTATATCAGGCGATTTGTCATACTTTATCAAGCGATTTGATCTCACAACTCAGGCGATTTGATTACAGCTATTACATAATTTGACTTACTTTAACAGGTGGTTTGAGCAACTTAATCTCGCGGTTTGAGTAACCATTTCACGCGATTTGATAAGTTTTAGTCACGCGATTTGACCATTTGCATTAGGCGATTTGATCACTAAAATCTAGCGATTTATTTACTGAATCAGGCAATTTGATCCATTTACATCAAGCAATTTGATCATTTTCCTAAAACGAATTCAAATACTTAAATCACAACAAACATAACTCATAAACACTTAAAACAACATCACAATAACACAACTCTCACTAATCATTGAAACGATCTTATAATATCATTTCACACATCAATCAATTTATTGTATCAACCATGTCTACTATGGCTGAGAACGTTATTGCTGTGGGAGCTGATAACCGTCCTCCTATGCTCGAGAGGAGTCAGTATGATTCATGGCAGAGTCGTATGCTTCTTTGCATACGAGGTAAGGAATACGGGAAACACTTGCTTGACTCAGTCCAAAATAGGCCATTTCAATTTGGAATGATTGATAACCCAGCCACTCCAAACACACCAGCTTCAACAAGAGTTAGAACTATGGATGATCTCACTGAAACAGAGAAGATGCGTGAAGCCCGTGACATAAGAGCAACTAACATCATTCTTCAGGGCTGACCACCAGATGTTTACACTATTGTGAATCATGACATAGTTGCTAAGGAGATATGGGACATAGTCAAATTGCTTATCAAAGGTTCAGAACTCTCACTGCAAGAACGAGAATCAAAACTGTATGTTTGATCGATTCACATCTGAGAAGGGAGAAACTATTCACTCGTATTACTTATGATTTGCTAAGTTGCTTGATGACTTGAACATGATTATGATGACAATGCAGAAACTTTAAGTTAATACAAAGTTTGTAAATAATCTTTAGTCGAAATGGAGTAGGTTTGTTACAGATGTGAAGTTAGCAAAGGATACGCATAATTCAAGCTTTGATCAACTATATGCGTATCTAAGGCAACATGAAGTCCATGCCAATGAAGTTCGTATGATGAGGCAAATATTTCTAAATCCTCTTGCATTGGTTTCTAACACATACAACTCACCTTCATTCTACAACAATCCTCAACCTCAGTATAATCAACAATCTTTAGCAATTCCTCAACAACAATAATTCTACACATCTCTTCCACAACCATAACCATATGAAGCATCAGCTCACAAGCAATTATACTCTGCACCAGTTGTTCATCAAGCACCAGTGGTTCATCAACCATCATATCAAGCACCAGTTGTTCATCAATAATCACCAGTAGTATTTCCACAAGTTGATTTGGGTCTTACAGTACCATCATTTTTTCCCACTGATGATCCAATTGCCAGTCTTAACAAAGCAATGGCATTCATCAGCACCACATTTGCCTCACGATATCCACCTACCAACATTCAACTCAGGACTTTGTCTAATCCAAGGAACCAAGCCACTACTCAAGACGGCAGGGTTATAGTGCAGAATGTGCAAGGACGACAGACTTATGGTTATACAGGTAGTGGAGCAAAGGGTAATGCTACTAGAATAGGGATTAACAGAAATGTGGTAACTACTGTTGCTAGCTCAAGCTCAGGAAGCAAAGGTTATTTTAGATGAAGAACAACTTTCATTTTTGGCAGATACAGGGCAAAGAGTTTATTTAGGCCCAGACACTTAAGCATTGCCAACTACTGCTATCTTTCAGACTGATGATCTTGATGCATTCGACTCAGATTGTGATGAAGCACCATCAGCAAGTGCAGTCCTCATAGACAAACTCTCTGCTTATGATTCAGATGTTCTCTCTGAGGTACCAAATTATGACACTTATCAAGATAATAATGTGATTGATCAAAGTGTTCAAGAGATGCAGTATTCTGAACAACCTGTTTTTGGTGACGATTCAGATATTGACATTACAAGTGACAACAATGTTATTTCTTATGATCAATATATAAAAGATAACAAAAGTGAAGTTGTTTAAGATACTACTTCTTCTTAACAACAAGATGCAATGATAATGTCTATAATTAAGGAAATGTCTAATTAAGTAGCAATATGCAATGCATTAGATAGGGAGAATAAGATTGTAAATGAATCATTAACCGTTGAGCTTGAATGATACAAGGAAATGGTCAAAATGTTTGAAGAAAGACAGAGCTTTGATTTAAATGACCACGAAAAATATATTGATTCTCAAATGTGAGGTATAATCATTGATCGAAATGCAAAGTTTGCCGATTTTCAAAAACGAATTCAAACATTAAAATTGCAACTTTCTGCAAATATAGAAAGTCACAAGAATTTATCAACAACAGTTGAAGTTTTGAAAAAGGAAACTAAAGAAAAACAAGATAAATACATTGAAGAAATTGTTGATTTGGAAAAGAAAAAGAAAGATCTTGAAAACATTGTCTATAAACAAGGTCAAACTATGCAAACGATGCATATGTTAATAAAACCTCAAGTTTTTTATGATGAAAATCACAAAATGGCTCTTGATTATCAAAATCCCTTGTATCTTACTAAAGGTCAGCGAAAACAACCTGAATTGTAGTGTGGTAGTGTTTTAAATGAAAAACATGCTCTAATTTTAGTAATTGATTATGAAGAGACTTTAAATTTAGTTGAAGCAACTCGGCTAAAAATAAGTGAGAAATAAAATGATCCGATTGTAAAAGAGAAAAGAGTAAAAATCACACCTATTGATTATGCTTCACTGAATAAATTTTCTGAGCATTTTGTTCCTAAAAAACAACTGTTTGCAGAACAAGCCTTTTGGTTACAAATTTCAAAAACAGTTTTTGAATAACCACCGGTTCAACCGAAACCAGTTTAAAATGATCTTCCTCGTCAACTTCCAACTACTAGTATGGTCAAACAAAATCTTTTGAAAGCAAAAAAGTCATCTTGACAATTTTAACAAAGTGATAAAAGTTAGAACCAAAGTTACTGGGCAGAATGAAGGGACTTGGGGGTTTGAACACATTAGATGAGGTTTTGAAAAAGATGTTATTACATTTATGAAATGAAAGCAATTTTTCAACAAATGGAAACCGAGGTTGAACAATCATTTGTGGATAGGAGGTATTTTAAGATTAAAAAGAAAGAATTATTAATTGAGAATGATCATCTTTTGGAGCAAATTATTTCTCAAGATATTATGTGTACTGCTAGGTATTCTTACGATGATCTTGTTAAATATGCTGAAATGGAATAGAGTTATATTAATGAATACAATAAGCGTTAGGAACTTTCGGTTGAGCTTTTAAAAAAGGAAGATATGGTTGAAAAAGCTGTTTATAATGAACTTTTAAACAGATGTTCAAGAATGGAAAATTGGTGCATTTCTCTTGAAATTAAAGTACAACATAATAAATAAAGTTTTAAAAATGACAAACCATGTAAGAATCAGGATGCTCCTGAATTTTAGGAATTTTTTGAAATAAACGAATTAAAAGCTCAGTTACAAAAGAAAAACACAACAATCAGCAACTTGAAAGACCACATTGCAAAGTTGAAAGGAAAAAGTGTGTCTGATTGTACTGCACCAGTTAATAATTCTACTATGATTGCCTCATGGATGTTTAAGCTAGATTTTCCACCTCTTTCTCCTAAAATTAAGAAAAATAGGGAAGTACGTGTAGATTACCTTAAACAAACAAAAAACATGCTGTCACACTCCGTGAGATTGTAGAGCAAGCTAGAACCTTGAAGCCTTTAGATAATGTGTTAGACTATGCTTGTAAGTTTACAACATGAATTTAGGAGTTGTTAGTCTATGTTAGTGCTACATGCCCTAGTTTCCAAAACAAAAGTGAGAAATTGGTTGCTGTCACACCAATGAACAAGAGTAGGAGAGTTGTAACATACAAAAGCAGGTAGAAGCACATAGTAATCAGAATACTAACAGACCCTTGTTAGCCTTCTACAGGAGTAAAACATTCTACTAATGCTAGTGGAACAAAGCCTAGGAGCAATACAAGGAAAAATAGGATCTCGCGAACATCAAGTAGGAATATAAAGAATAAAAAAGTAGAAGACCACCCTAGGAATGTTAAGTCTAGTTTAAATAACACGAATTGTGTTTTTGTCTGTAATGCAAATGTTAAGCATGTTGTGTTAAATGCGAATTCTAAATTTATGTGTTCTGCATGTAATGAATGTTTATTTTTAGCAAATCATGATATGTGTGTTGTTGATTATTTGAATGATGTGAATTCACATACTAGAGCTAAGTTTGTTAAGAGCAATAAGAAGAATGAATGGAAACCTACGGGTAAAGTGTTTACTAATGTTGGACACATATGGTTACCCACATAAAGGACCTTCACTATAGATGGAACTAAGTGCCCTTTAACTAGAATCACTGCCACTAAAATAGTTCCTCCTAGGAAACCAGTTCAAACAGTTGTAATTACGAAAACACCACCTAGTAGCGTATCTCAAGGAAAACCCAATGAAACAAAAACTATGAGTTCGAGTAGTAAACCTAGGATTGTAGAATCTAGGTCTTCGAACAACTCGAAACCCAACCAAAATTAGGGTCAAATTCTCCATCTTCTTCTCATCTCCAATGAAGGTCGTAGAAATCGTCCTTTGGTACTTGGATTCGGGTTGCTCAAAGCATATGACCGGACATCGCTCTCAGCTCATCAATTTTGTCAGCTAGTTTATGGGAATAGTTAGATTTAGAAATGATCAAGTTCCGGCAGTTATGGGGTATGGTGATTATCATATTGGGAACGTAACAAATTCAAGGGTTTATTATGTAGAGGGGTTTGGACGTAATTTATTTTCAGTGCGTCAATTACGTGACTTTGATCTTGAAGTAGCATTTTGAAAACACTCGTGATTTGTTCATGA
>BQNB010133570.1:0-10816 GCA_026074375.1 Tanacetum coccineum
TTTATGATTTAAAAGCAAACGCGTACAACACTAAAAATAATTAGTGAATTTATTGACGATGTAAATGACCTTAAAACACGGGGTGTTATAGACTCCCTCCGTTAAATGAGCCTTGTCCTCAAGGCTTACGATGCGGCACTTGACGACGGTGCAGTCTTTGTGAAGAGATGTGGGTATTTCTCCCTGAATTAGTCTTCACGTTCCCATGTGAACTCAGGACTTCTCCTGGAGTTCCATCGAACCTTGACAATCAGAATACGGCTTTGCTTCAACCGTTTAACTTCAGAGTCCATGATTTCTACGGGTTCCTCAACAAATTGAAGCTTGTCATCAAAATAAAGCCTATCCAACGGAACAACTAATGGTTCGTCGGCATAGCACTTTTTCAAGTTAGATACGTAAAACGTATTGTAAACCTTGCTCAACTCTTCAGGAAGCTCATGCTTGTAAGCAACATCTCCAACCTTTTATAATACCTTGAAAGGTCCAACATATCTGGGATTTAGCTTCCCCCGTTTTCCAAAATGTACTACTCCTTTCCGAGGCAAAACTTTAAGCATAACTTTGTTGTCAACTTGAAATTCTAAAGGCTTACGTCTCACATTGGCGTAACTCTTTTGGCGAGAAAATATGATAGCAAAATGTCCTAGGGTGACTTAGTGATATGTCTCGGTTTCTTAGCTTAGGATTTTGTACAAGATGACGTCGACTTTATTGTAAGATGGTGCAAGATTTTTACTTAGTTGTTAGGATTGTTAGTTTGGTTCCTTGTGATAGATGCGTTTTATGAATACGCACGCAGAAATTGATTTAAATTGGGGAAGGTAGTCTGATTGGACCTGAATTGGTGCAGGAAACGACTGATAAAGTAGTAGTTATAAAAGAGAGGCTCCAAGCGGCGAGAGATTGTCAAAAGAGCTATGCTGACAACAGGCACAAGCCGTTGGAGTTTGAGGTTGGAGATCGCGTGATGCTAAAAGTGTCGCCTTAGAAGGGCGTGGTTCGTTTTGGGGAGAAGGGTAAGTTAGCTCCGAGGTATGTAGGGCCATTTGAGATTATTGAGAGGATAGGTCCTGTAGCTTATTAATTAAGGTTGCTCGAGGAGTTGAGTGGTGTACATGACACGTTCCACGTGTCAACCCTAAAGAAGTGTTTGGCAGATGCTAGCCTGCATGTGCCATTGAATGAAATTAAGATTGACAAGACTCTTCGTTTTATCGAGGAACCTATAGAAATTTTAGACCGTGAAGTTAAGAGTTTAAAGCGTAGCAAAATATCACTTGTGAAAGTTTGTTGGGATTCGAAGCGTGGTCCTGAGTTTACTTGGGAGCGCGAAGATTTTATGAAGTCTAAGTATCCTCAGTTGTTTGTTGATCGTGCTGATGAGTCGGCTAATTAAATCTCAGGACGAGATTTCTTAAAGGAGGGGATACTGTGACAACCGAGGTTGAACAGGTTAGCGTATGCTTTAGATTTTAGCTTTTGTGCTTATTTTTATGTGTTTTGCGTGCTATGTGATCGTTTTGCTTGTTATGTGAAGTAATTATGCATGCAGGGGATCATCTTAGGATTTTATGGTCATCCTTTTATGGGCATGTGTATGAAGTTATGTGGAGTATTTTGATTTGAGGGTAGAATGTTAGAAAATAGGTTGCGTATTGCAAGCTTTGCTACGTCGATCCTTAGTTTTAAGGGTTTTGGCATTTATTAAATATGTGTGATATGAGATAGAAAGATATGGTTAAAATATGGGAGTTTGTGTTAAACTTTCCATTTATAGTAAGTGAGAATGGAAATGATATGGTATTTTTAGAAAGTGTAGTATTTTGCGTTTTAGCAAAAAGGTATAGTCAAATTAGCTTAGACTTTTGTAAAAACTTAAGGTAACATAGAAAATTAGCTAATTAATAATATAAAAAAAATGTTACATAAAGGGGGCGTCCGGTTTTGGTTGTAAAAGAAAAAAAAGATTTTGAGTAGGATTAGGAGTTATAGGTTAATAAAAACTCTAAACCCAAAATTTTAATCATTTTTTTTCTTCCTCCCCTCTTGTGTGCCGTGAGATCCATCATCCAAGAACCCTAGGAAAATCATTTTCAAGAGCTAGATCCAAGGATCAATCAAGAGTGTTTATTTAGGTGCTTGTAATCAAAGGTAAATACATTAAACCTTTTTAATTCTCTTAATTTTTATAGCTTAGTTATGATGGATTTAGGGTTAATAAAAATACAGATTTATTATGTAATTAATGATTAATATGTTAATTAGATGTGAATTAGGAAGGAGTCCATGCAATTTTAGGTTAGGGTTTGCATGGATTGATGTTTTATAGATGAGCAGAATTTAGGTCAGATTGATTGACGTTTTTCTCCATGATGGAGAATGCAAACGATGTGATTTTTTTTTAAACTGTAGCTTTTTTAATCTTCTTTTCAAAAAATCAGGCCTCAACAGTTTTTGAGGTCGGGAAGTCAGTTAAATAATGGTTACAAGATTCGTTGTCAAAACTGTGTTTTCAGACGAATTTTGAGTCAACTTAAGTGAGGTGAAAACCCTACTTAAGAAGTGTTTTAAATTAAGCCCTTTTACAGAAAGTAACTTTCATATGTCTATTAAGAAACCCTAAAAGGGCTAAGGCTAAAATTAATTTTAAGTTGGGTTTTGAAGTCGAAACTTTTTAGTGTGCAATCAGATCCGAAAGTGACCAGTTTGTAAGTTTGATTTTCAAAGGTATACTTATGCATTGAATGGATGCATGGGCTTCTGAGGGAACTTAATATACACATGTGGGGTCATGTGTGAATTTTTGTGGGAATTATGGATGCGTTTTGGTATGGGTTTTGGGTCGTGCAAGTTGGGTAAAAATTCTGCATTTGAGCAGAAAGTTGTAAGTGTTTAAAATAAAAGTAAAAAGTAAATAAAAGATATAATGAAGATATAAAATGATGGTAGAGAGTCTTTACATATAGTATAGATGATATTAGTCCATCATTAGGGTTGTTATATTGGATTAAGCGTTTAGCTTACCGATGGTAACATGAGCTTTTATTGTGTATAGTTTGTAAGGAAGGAGTTTGTGTTACTTGTAGCTGCGCGATCAGGTGAGTTTTATAGTCCCACTTTTACTTGGTTTTAAACTTGGGATGGAAATGATGCTAGTATGAAAATGTTTTAATTATTGTGATAATGTGTTTAAAGTGATGTGTGGACTTTATGTTGCTATTATATGATATATGCTACATTTTTGTGATGTGATACGCTCCATGGCTTAGTGATCAATTGGAGTGGGTTTTGTGGTATGCTCCATGGCTTAGTGATCAATTGGAGTGGATTTGTGGTATGCTCCATGGCTTAGTGATCAATTAGAGTAGTTCTGCGATAGAGACGTCTCGTAATCGTGTGAATGACATTGTTGTGGATTGGATTTGAATGGTTTGTATGATAGCTTATATGGTAGTCCATTTATTGTCATGCAGTGTTTTCATTTATCACAGTAATGATTTTAATTGGTTTTACATTGTGTCTTAAACCTATGACTCTCACCAACTTTATGTTGACGTTTTTGAGCATCATTTTCAGGTATTCAGTTTGAGACTAATGATGCTAGGAGAAGTGGCTAGAGAGACCTTAGGATTGACTTATGGAGTTCTTCTTATTTTTATTTAGACTTATGTTTTGTTGGATAACTTAAGTTTGGGATTGATTTACTTTTATGTGGTTTATGCATTTACGTGTATGACATTACTTAATAATGCAAGACTCCTTTATCTTGTGTTGGGTATTGTTATGACACATAGTGTCCCCTGTGATTATTTTCTTTTCCTTTTAGTATCTTTATAGTAGACGCCATTGTGTTGTAATGATATCCATGAAGTTCCACCTCGTGCTTCCGCCTTAGCGGGGTGTGATAGTGGAAGACCCGACAAGTCTTTAGGAAATACTTTAGGAAAATTACGAACGATCGGTACGTCCTCAAGTCGCTTCCTCTCTGACTTGTCTTCAGTCTCCTTTGTGGTGACATGTGCCAAAAAGATAGGACATCCTTTTAGCATGTACTTCTGCGTTTTAGTGCACGAGATGATGTTCAAACGAGTCTCGTTCCCTTGGTCGCTTTCGTTACCGCGAACAATCAACATTTCATTTCCCCAGGGAATACGAACGATTTTCTCAGCATAAACAATGACGACTTGGTACTTTGCCAACCAATCCATACTAATAATGACGTAGACACTACCAAGTTCTACAGGAATTAAGTCTATGTTGAATGGGTGATTTAAAAATTTTAATGTACAACCCCTAAGGATACTATTTAACCTAATTATTCTCTCGTCGGCTAGTTAAACGTCATAATAGTGATCTAATGCAGATGGTGCGATATCAATTTGGGAGCTAAATGCAATAGACGCAAAGCTTATATCTACACCAGTATCAAATAAGACAGAAGCATAGCGGTTGTTTAGAAGGAACGTACCCGTCACGACGTTGGAGTCTAGGTTTGTGCCTGCACGGCCTACACCTTCATTGGAGCATTGCCATTTCCACTTTGGTTACCACGGTTGTTGTTTTTCTGCTTTGGACAATCCGTCTTGAAATGTCCATGGGCTCCACATTCATAGCAAGTAGGATTCTGACATGCCCCAGTGCCCCTTTGGTTGTGAGCAGTGTTAACATTGGCAGTACTCCTACAGTCGCGAGCCAGATGGCCAACTCGGTTGCACTTGTGGCATTTGGGAGCACATGGACCATCGTGGTGATAGTTGAATTTAGCGCATAGGGGTTTAGATCCCTCGTATGACTTTTTCTCACCAGATCCTGTAGTGTAGGCCCAGCCAGTGTTCTGCCTCTTGTTTTGTTGTTGTTGGTTATCATCTTGCTTTCTTTTGTTCTTTGTCTGACGTTTAGCAAAAGTATGGATTTTATTATCCATCAGTTCAGTTGCTATTTCAATCGCCTCTTGCATTCTCTTAGGCTTTGATGCTACCACACTTTTGTGGATCATGTCGGGCAAACCACCAACATATCTCTCAATCTTGTCAGACTCTTCAGGAAACATTCTAACATACAGTAATGCCAGTTCCTAAAAATGTTGGTTGTACCCTATCACGTCGGTACCTTTCACTTTCAAATTCCACAACTCAGCCTCCAGTTTCTTAATCTCAACCCTCAGGCAGTACTTGTCAGTCATCTTCCTTTTTAGGTCAGTCCAAGTCATTGCATACGCAACATCATGACCAACAGTCCTAACGTGGGAGTTCCACCATGTTAGCGCACCTGCTAGAAGAGTACAAGTGGAAAACTTGATTTGGTTTTCCACATAGCAGTTTCTTATACTGAACACAGTTTCCATTTTCTTAAACCATTGAATCAATTCGACAACTCCTTCCGTGCCTTTGAGATTTAGAGGTTGGCACTTCATGAAGTATGGGTAAGTGCATTTTCTAGCAACTCGTTCTGTCCTTCTAACACCCATTCCCGAATTATGGCTGTCATTGCCATTCGTGTTTCTGTCAGCATCACATGTTGCCAAAGCATCAGCAACACCTTGGTCGATCATTGCCTTAAGTTAGGCATTAGTCACAGAAGTAGTGGCAATGGTATCAACGGGGTTGGCTCTAGTGGTTCTTTTTGGTTCCATTTTCTTCAATCACAAGAAAATATAATACCCGTTAGATTTCGTAAAATCATAACCATGACATGACATGTACACAATAAGTAAAATGAGACCACAACATACAGTGAAATACAAACTAAATTAAAATTAAAAATGGTGTAACTAAATCGACATTCATTCATAATAAATTCGATTACAAACATGACATAATACAACCATTCCATATATAATCTAGAAACATACATGACCTGATTCAGTTACAAAATAATCACACCGAATAGGTTACAAAAGGAAATATAAACAAACTAAAGCCTTACTAGCCTAGAGTTAACCCATAATACTTAGTAGGCTAATACAATATAGCTACAACATAACCAAATCTACGAACTACTACCGGCCTCCTCTGGTATCTCTGGCTGTGCTAGACCGCTAACGAGTCCCAACTGTCCCTGCAGTGTTGTCACCTGTGTCTGCGGTATACTCATCAGTCTCAGTGTCTCTACAAGTTGTGCCTGCCGAGCGCGGTCTGCTGCTCGCAAGGCTGCAATCTTTAACTGATGCGCTACCACCTGAGTACGCAATGCCATAACCTCAGAACGTACAAGGTCACTAGCATCCATAGACCGTCCCCAGGCCTCACGGGAAAGTCTGGCCTCTCTCTCCATGAGTAAAGTAGTATGAGCATGAGCACGTCTATCTCTATGTAGTAAGTTGAGCCGACCGCTCATCAATGACCTCTTATCCTGTGCCTCACCCAGTCTCACATAAATCTCATCTGTGTCCTGTTTGATAGTAGTAACAAAGTTGGTCATCCTCTGACCTAACTCTATCTCATCAGTCGTCGGTGCCCCTGACATGTCCTCAAGTATCTCATCCCAAGTATCTGTAATCCCATAACCCTCTCTCTTTGGATCTCGCCTAATCTCCCTATCCAAAGTGGCAATGAAACCATAGTCTGCCCTAAAACCTCCAGTCGGTCTAGTAGCAGGAGCAGACAAGCTCTCTCTGACCTCGTACCTAGGAACAAAAGTAAAACATAACCTCTTCCGAGGTTGTAAGCAAACCTCGGGCTTGTCTGCTCCATGGTCAGTAGAGGGTAGCAACAAAGATGGTGATGAAGTCGGTAAGGGTATAGGTAAGATAGGTGGTGTCCCTGATGGTGGTGCATCTGATCTGGTGCTGGAGAGTATGATGGGTGGTGGTAATGGCAGTAAATAGGAAGTAGATGGTGCCTCGGCTCTTAGCCGGATCATAGCAGCTTGATATCCTAATGGATAAGTAGGACTAGCAGGTGGTGGTGGTGATACTGGTAGTGGTGGTGAGGGCATCTGAGGTAGTGGTGATGACCATGGGGAAAGTGGTGATGAAGGTGGAGTAGGTATAGAAAGAAGTCCGGCAACCTCTGTATCTAAAGGAAGTGATACGGGTGTCTGAGGTCGGATGGATATCCTAGCCATAACACGGTGTACAGGTGGGGGGATAGAGTTGGCCAGAGCTGGATGCTCCTCCTCCTCCTCATCATCCTCGTCCTCCTCCTCATCATCAGCCTCGTCTCTGGAGGGCTCCTCCTCCTCCTCTTCATCCTCATCTCTATCAATGGGATAATTAACTGGATCATCCTCAGGATCCTCATCATCATCCTCCTCTGAATCCTCCTCGCGATCAGACTTAGGAACATAACCTGGTGAATCAGCAGTAGGTGAGACAGCTGTAGGCAGTGGCTGCTCCTCAGTTGGGAGTACATCATCCTTCGGTGGCATAAACTTTGGGTATACCGGCTCAGGAACAAACTCTGGTATAGGTCGGTACTCAGGAGCACATAATCAGGAGAAGGCAGGGCCTGAAAAGCGGCTACCACATCTGCATATGGATCCTATGGCATCACGGGTGGTCCATCGACTCCCGAAGATCCGATGTCTGACAAACCTCCAAATGGACTGGATACCGCTGTGTAGGTGACTGTGGAATCCTCTGAATCCAACATGACAATATCTGAAAATCAAAAGTAGCTTATATAAGTATTTAATATAAGACTCTTATAGTAATATACATTTATATCATAACATGTATATCAATCATGAATGCATCTAGTTTAATCAACTAATGCAACAACTAGTGTATGTATGTCCTGTGAAAATCCCTTTGTACGAATGCAATGTTTGAAAACGGTTATAGTCCAACAAAAACATTTGACATGGTTCTCTATAACCTTGGCTCTTGATATCAATATGTAACACCCCCAAATTGGGTCGTAGCAGAATATGGGTCTGGGGTGGTACTTCATAGATCAATAACACAAAATATATATTAGAACGACCAAAAAGTCATTTAAAACTGATACATTAGATTTAGCAAAGTATTTGTTACAAAAGCTCGTAGCTTCACTTGTTCAAAATAGAAATCACAAAGATTCTAGTTCATAACGATTATACAAAAGTAATGCAACCAAATCTTTAATACATGTGACATCCAAATCAAAACCACCAATGTATCCCTTGTACCTCGTGCTTTATTGATCCCCTGAAAAACATTGCTTTAAAACGTCAACAACAATATTGGTGAATTCATAGGTTTGTAAAATGTATAATGTAGGACCGCAAGATTTTCCCATGATAATGCAACAGATGCAAATATCATAAAATGTGATTACGTTTTCCTAAGCTCATGACACTGAAGCTCGACATGTATGAATTGCAATATAAATTGCCAACATTGCCCGTGATGATAGTCTAACCCGCAACATCCTAAGTCCGACATGGTATACGTTCGTTGTTCGGAAAACCGGCACTGTGAGCATGACTCACCCGAACGGGGATGTCAATCTCAAATAGATCTATTTATAACATTCCCGCTCACAACAAGTAATTGACAGTTTATGATAATGGGCTCAGAGGGTTATCGCTACTTAGGCAAACACGTAATCATAATGTAAAATGTCCACTTGCGTCCAATTGTAAAACATGCATATGTTTCTCACCCCAAAACATGTAAATCATTAAAATGTAAAACGTGGGGCTATGAACTCACCTTGTGTTAATGAATATCAAGTATATCACAGAAAATGCGTCAGATAAACGCCGAATGCAACCTAATTAATTATAAGCCGTATAAGTACTAAGCACTTTGAATAACTACTATCATATATAATTCTATATAGCTACATCACCATCAAATTGCGTTTATGAAATCATATTTATAATGTAAAAACGTTTATAAATATCTCTTTAGTAAAAACGGCGTAACTTTTCCGTTTTAAGCCTGATTTGTATGTTTCTTACGTCCACGTTTTCATATTAGAAAGATATATCAAAATATTACATTTTCATAATTTGGGTCCTTTAGTGAAAAGTACCTTTGACTGTTCATGGACTTTTATAAAATTTACAAAATTAATCGTCGTAAACTTGTAAATGTCGTATTTTACTCGTTTTAGCTTTGATTTTAGTGATTCTTTCGAGTACGTATTCTTAATTAAAAGTTCTATCTAATTAATGATGTTTTCAAAATATATATCTCTAATATGAATAGTAAATTTTATAAAATTATTTTTATAATCTTATTAATTATCATAAACTTGCGAAATTCATAACTCCTTCGTTATTGATCTAAAAATTATGATTCTTAACGTTTTGGAATCCTAAAAATATGTACTATCTGAGAAAAATATCCCATTTTATATATCAGAAGTATTTTGTAACTTGTTTCTATAAAATTTCTTTTATAAACCCGTTTATTAACATATAACTTGTAAACTACGTATCTCCTTCGTTATAAAGCAGATTTTTAAGTTTCTTATATGGTTAGAATCCTCATGACATGTAGTATGTTATAAAAATATAAAACAAATATATTTATTTTCGAATCTAAAAGTTTTGAAGTATTTGATGAAATGTGTTTAAAACTAGATTTTGTAACTTTTTAGCTTAACCACTTTGTTACAAGTCCATTACCACGCTAATTATCACATGTCTTACATACTTAGGGTTCCTAGTACATAATTTGTCCATATATTGTCCAAGAATCACAAGATCTAAATTTGTACATACTTATTTATTCATGAACCTTATTAAGTATACTTTTTAGGTGACTAGTTTATATAAGCATTTTATACATAAACCACACTTGTATATTACTTATGCTTTCATTATAACATGATATCAACATCAATATAACATATATAAAAGTTTACCAAATCATAAACAAGTGTAAAAATCCATTTTTCATGTAGATAAGTTCCTTAGATGGTGATTAACTATACAAACATTATATATGCATAAAATCACAAATGTAAATAGATTAAGGGTTTTTGGTAAACTTAATATGAAGTAGGATGATGAACAATATGATCTAAACCCTTGTTTAGCTACTTAACCCAAGCTTACAACACTTGAAAACCCTAAAACTAAATAAAACCCTAATCTTGAATCTTGCTTGATTAACCCTTGTAAACTCCAAACTAACCCTTCTAAACACCTTAGGATATCTTAGAAATGATGTAGGAATACTTGTATGTATTGTAAATAATTTTGTATGGATTTTTTGTGTGGATTTGGGTTTCATCATGGGTAAGGAGAGACAAGGAGAGGGTGTATGTGTTGTTTCACCTTAAGAAATGAAGTATGTGTGTGTTTACTTACTAGTGAATGCCTTAAATACCCATATGACTAGTCAAAGAATGCACATTGAAGTCTCAAGACAAAGGGAGAAATTTTAGGGAAAGTCTTTGGTCAAATAAACATGAAAGACATAAGGTTTAATGAGTTGGTGAATGTACATATCAAGTTGGTGATTTTTGTGATATTTCCTTGATCTTTTCCACCAAATCCGGCCATAGATGTATATGTATAAGATATTTTTGAAATTTTTGAGTATTGGGTATAATTGTGGGTATTTGTTGAATCGTAGAAAAGTTTTGGTGGTTCTGGGAATGCCTAAATGTATTTTATTGCTAAACGTAAACAATTTACGCAACCAATAAAACTAAATTGAACAAAGTTAATAATTATCCTCAAAATAGTTACTTAACACTTGCTTGATGTAAACATTTAATTGTTTGATGCCCGTTTACATTGAACGATAATTTTTAGCTTACGTGATTTAACTTAACGATTTCAATTTAAAAGCAAACGCGTACAATACTAAAAATAAATAGTGAAATATATAATGTCATACAATGACCTAAAACACAGGGTGTTATACTTTTCT
>BQNB010133571.1:3231-18446 GCA_026074375.1 Tanacetum coccineum
TCTTACCAAATAGTTATGAACTTGAACACTAATTCCAACAGACTTATGCCACAACGGCAGCCTTGGGCGAACTTGATGAATATTGGCACCAATCCTCTGGATTTATGGACGAGTGTTAGGGTGGAACTTCTGTTGATGCCGAAGTTGGCAAGGGTAATAAGGTCCCCCTCAAGAAGCTGCTCATCGAAGATCAACGCCTGCTCTTCAACAGGAATAGGTACTTTTCTTCTGATCTTGGTTTTCAAGACAAAGATGGTGTATGAGCCTTTGACTTGTAGAGCGATCCTCTTTCTAGTGGAGGTCTTAACAGTTATATCTGTTCATTAGAAAAAAAAACATGCAACCACTATAAGGGGGTGTGTTTTCATCCCAATATTATATATCAACCACCAAAACAAGCTTATTTCAGTTATTAGATCCAATTTCTATACTCATGTTGATTAAAATTAATTAACCATTATCTTGATAACTATAAGGAGTAAAAGCTTGTTGTACAAAATATCTAACATTACATATTGAAATGGCAAATAAACTAGCAAGCTTCGGTGTTTGTTTAAGCTTATATGTTGACTTATAAGGAAGGACGGAATTAGCACACAAAATGACCCGGTGCACTTAGAAAACTAAACAATACTACAAACATAATTTTATGGACCGGGTGCATTTAACAAGAATCAAGGTTTTTTTTAACAAAAGTAACACTACGCCACAAAAATCTATGGGTGTTTTGCTAATAAGCTTATTTGATTTCCGCTTATAATCCGTAAGCCCTAAATTTCCGGCTTATTTCAAAACTTATGGGGTTATTATAAGCTTGTTACGATATACCAAGGTTTTATATAAGCCCACAAGTCTCAAAATAAGTCAGATAATTAGGGTTAGGCTTATGAAATATAAGCCGAAATCAAAATAAGCTCATAAGCCTACAAATAAGCTCAAACAAGCTTATAAGCCCACATATAATAAGCCAAAATCAAACAAGTGTCGGGTAATATATGTATGTAATGTATAAGTATAAACTTAAAACTTACCTCTACCTCATGTGTTGCAGGTAAATATGTAATGTAAAAGTATAAGCTCAAAATAAATACGACTCCAAAAATTAAGTCTAAGCAATTAAAGTACATATGAGAAAGGATAGAGACTAGAACCCCTTAAAACTAATTGGCTGGTATCATGAAACACCTCATGGAGGTGTCATACCTAATTTTCAAACCGAACCCCTTACTCCAAACATTTGTTATTTCTTTGACTCCATTCCTCATATTTAAAAAGCACACACCAAACACGCCCTTAATGTGTAATGAAGTGCATGCATAGTTTTTTTTACATATTTTTTTAGCAAGTTAACTCGATATATATAGTTGGGTGAAATTCATTAAATAATAACTGAGTTTTAATATTTTGATTTAGGTTCATTTGAATACTAAAGTTTTATTAGATACCGGGAGACTCATCCCCACCCTCCATCTTCATCTCATCCAACGGATGAGATTAATTTTCCAATTTACACTAGAAAGGTATTTTTGTCTAATATATATACATATTTTCTAATAAACTTCTCATTCAATCACACACACACACCTGTGTGTTTTCCTTCATCTCATTATTTTCTCTCTCTATACCATTAACACAAATAGATCTAGATTCGATCGATTACAAACAATACAAAATTATGTTCTTCAATTCATCAATCGATTGTCTTATCATCTCGTTCTTCAATATGTTAACATTAGGTTCATATTCTTCTCGTTATATTCATCCGATCTGATTTTTTTATCATTTTTTTAGCTAATTCAAGTGAATAAGCTTATGAATTAGAGGAGAAGAGAGCTATATGAATAAGCGTATGAATTAGAGAGAGAGTTGTGTGAGTAAGCTTATAAATTAAAGGAGAGTTATGAATAAGCTTATGAATTATTGTGATTTGATTTTATTATGCTGAATTATAAGCTAACTCGTTAGCTTATTTTCATCAGATCTGGTCATTTTATCCTTTTTAGCTGATTCATGTGAATAAGCTTATTTATTAGAAGATAATAGAGTTATATGAATAAGCTTATGAATTAGATGAAAGTTAGTATGAATATGTTGTATTATTAGGTAGTTTTATGATCTGAATAACTTATTATTTAGCATTTGATTAAGTTAAGTTATTGATATAAGCTGAATTAAAATGGTTTTAGCTTATTAGTTAGCAATAAGGAGTTTTGAGTTGATATGAAATATATCATAATGATATTAGCTTGGGTTAATGTGTTTATAACTGAGGCTATTTTGTTTGATATATCATATGTGATATCACATGTGATATTTCATTTTGTTGGATTTATTATATCATAATATCACATATGATATCACATAATCTGTTTTATTGGATATATCATATGTGATATCATATGTGCTTTTTGCTTTTTGTCATGAAACAACTTATTTATATTTTCATTTTCATGAAACCGATTGAAAAATGTTTTGAAGAACAGGAATGCATGTTCATTATGTGGAAGTTTTGATTGCAACAAAAGGAGCTAAAGTTTAAAGATCAAGAACAAGTTGTGGTTCAACAAAAAGTTGTGATTCAAGAAGTTGTTTAAAAAAATAAGATTTGGTTCAAGAAGAAGAAGACTTGGCTAAAGAAGAAGAAGAGTTGTGTCAAAAATAAGAAGGCTTTGGTTCAATGATAAATTCATCAAACTGGTTGATTTTTTTTACATGTGATATGCTATAAAATCATATATGATTTTACATTATTCTTATTTTCATTGCAATTATCATATGTGATATTTGAAAGTAATCTGTTTAATGTTTGATTTTTATATGGACAACTGTTAGAAATTCTATTTTACTTGATTTTGGTTGATTTGGATCTTACATGAATGTGAATCTATTATATATCAGATGTGATATTTGTATTTTACAAGTTAGTAGCAAACTATCATATGTGATTTCTTTTAAAAATCACATATGATTTAACATGATTATCACTAATTTATCAAATCATCATACTTGATGTTTAAAAAATGATAACATGTTTTCTGTTCTAATGCTTTTATTTACAAGTGATTATGAATGTGTGCAATAAAACTTAAACAAAATAGACATAATATCAAAAATCACATCCGCAAATGTTTCGCCATTTTCATTTTAGCATAAAACATCATGACATAATACCAATAAAGTTAAACCATATTAGCAAGTCATTGTATCAGTTTTCAATGGTTTACAAAATCATCCGTAGACGTCAAAACTCCATACGGGGATTACAAGAAAAAAATGAAGAATACATTTTGAACGTGAAATGAAAATTCATGAGCTTCTTCATTGAGCTTCTTGGGCCTTTGGATGCTTGTGATGTTCAAGATGCCTTGAAAACAACATTCTCTACACAAATAAGAAGATTTGATTCAATTTTCAAGCACATAATCATATATGATATATTATAATGGTAAAGAAGTTAACTTTCAAGCAGATTATCATATATGATATTATACACAAAACTAACTTTTTAGTACTCACCAGGAGATCACAAACTACTTGTATTTTATTTTCAAGCACATTATCATATATGATATAGTATAAATGCTTAAAACCTAGCTTATATCATATATGATATAGTACATAAGTTTTTATAGTTTTTCAGGCAACTTATCATATATGATTTTTCACTAACAGATCATACCATAACTGTTCAGCATAGATTAAGCCATAAAACCTGATAATTCATAAAAATAAGCTAATAAGTTAGCTTATAATTCAGCATAATAAATTCAGATGATGATAATTCATAAGCTTATTTACATCAATCACCTAATAAGTTAGCTTATCATTCAACACGATAAATTCACATAATTCGTCAAATAAGCTGAATTTATATAAATTTAGATGATGATAAATTCATATGCTTAATCACATCAAAAGATAAATAAAAACAGACCAGATGGACTTTACCTGATGTTAATGAACTGAAGAAGGAGATAATCGATTTACAAAGAAGATAATCGATTAATTAGATGTTCGTGATTACTCATTCAGATCTGATTTTGTTTGTGTGTGTGTTTTAGTGTGTGTTAGATGAGATAGAGAGAGAGAGGGAGTGTGTGTGATAAATCTAAACGACGAGGTGTGAGTGTGGATGGCGCCTGGGTAGTTGCGGAGGTAATTTACCAACCTTCCGTTTTTGTTTTGTTTTTTTAATACAAAATCCTTTTTAATCTCCACCCTCTTTTTTTAGATGGATGGTTGGGATTTGTCCCTCAGTATCCAAGAAAAGAAGAGTTTCTTAAATAACTCCCCTCAATGACTTATTATAGAACTTAATACATACCTACGCTGACAGATCATTGTTCCTAACCATTGAGTACATAAGGAGAGAAAAATGAAACAAGCGAACCAAAAATAGTGTCTGAGAACAACACAGCAAAAATCAAAACACAGTTATCGTATGAATGCCCAATGTCCAAAAACACCAATATCATTAAAAGCCAAAACCCTGAATCTAAAAAAAAGAATATGAAACAAAGGCTTAATTTTTCAAATTACAATATACAATAAATTAAACACTTATTTAAAATTATAAAGAAATACAACATCAATTAATTCAAAAAAATAAATAGATCATAAATCATAAAAAAATACCTTCTGGATTGAAGGGAACCGTTATGGTTTGTGCGTATGTTTTTTTGTTTGGTGTATGTGTTGATATTGATTTGTGCTACGAGGTGAAGCCGCTGATAAAGAAGCTCAAAGAATGGAATGGATGATTGTGAAGACGGTGGTTAAGTATGTGTAGGTACGGAGAAAACACTGGAACAATGGTGAGATAATATCACCTACTCACCATTTAACGGATTAAGCTGATAAAACATGGGCCAAAAGGCAGACCACAGTTTAGCCCAAAAGAAAAAAAAGAACCCAGATGCACCAGGACCATTTGCGAATGTTATATAGGGAATGTTGCCAAATTCAATCATTTTGGTAGTTTGACTGCTAACGTTTATTTATAGTGGTTTTGCCACATAAATTTTTTTGGTGGGTTTTATAAACAAAATACAATATGTTTTAATGGCTAGGACTTCGTGAATGATGTGTTATCCTAAATCTTAACCATCTTAATTACAAATCATAACACAAATATGGTAGAAATACTAGAAAGAGTAAGTTAGAATTCTAAAGAAAGAGAGAGTAAAGTAGGAAGGAAGTTATCTTATGAAAATGAAAATTACAAAAACAACCAACCACTTCTCCATGGGAAGGAGAGGTGTTTATATAGGGACACTTGACATAGTGACGCCTAGGTTTGTTATGTTAGGACGGGTTCGGCTTTGGTTGAGCTTTTGGCCCATTACACTTACAATATTAGATTAAACTACGAGCTCGTGTTCCTAATAGTCTATTACAATAGATACAAAGTTCCTAAGACGTAATGACCTGACTCAATCTATAATGACTTTTACTTCCTTTGTTCGAAACAATATTTTGCGGCTAATAATCTCCCTCGAAGTAAAATCATTAAAATTCCTTTTCTTTAAGCTCTTGTAGTCTTAGGTCTTTCGTCGTGAACTTTGTTGTAGTAGACTTTGTTCCTTCATGTTTTGTGATCTTTGATCTTCAGAGATCTTTAAGTCTTTCTTTGTTGTGGATGAACTTGATAGTAGTAACCGGCACTTGAGTCGTCATTTGATGGAGACGGGTACTTTCTTTCTTGATCATCCTTGAATCACCTTGTGCTTTGGACCAACATGCTCATACTTTGCATCATCTTGAAAGCTAACAATCTCCTTTGATATACCAATTGTCTTTTGAATATTCAGGAAGATCTTTGTCTTTAATCGTTCTGAGCTTTCTTGATTTCTCAAACTTTTGATGCCAATTGTATGTCCTGAGGCT
This sequence comes from Tanacetum coccineum, assembly GCA_026074375.1. Taxonomy (NCBI): domain Eukaryota; kingdom Viridiplantae; phylum Streptophyta; class Magnoliopsida; order Asterales; family Asteraceae; genus Tanacetum; species Tanacetum coccineum. Next base: position 9,118 of record BQNB010133571.1, read on the forward strand.
GAGTCTTGAGAAAAATGAGCAAGGGTACTGATCTGATGGTGTTGGCATGAGGTAGTTGCTCCATCGTTTAAACCTGCATTTATAAGGGTTAGCAATAAACAACAAATATGGACGGATGTCTTGTTCATTCGTCAAAGTTCGGTAATATTAACCTCTGGTTCCGTGAGGACCGTTTTACAGTATAAATAATGTACCTGCGTCATCAGGATTCGATTCATGAATGAATCTCCTTAACAGTTTTTCTAGCTAAAAGTGTGGTTTATCTAAAGTTGACACGTCTGGAGACGCTAATGAAGCTTTTCCCATGATTCCATATTTTGTTTCCTATCTCCGGATGTTCCCTTGCAAGTTAGGATAATAACAAATATAGGTGAATCATTGAAGCAAACTGTAAAGTAAGCACCAACAATTTTTAGGTATTTCCCGTCAAAGCCCAATACCTAGATCATATTGAATTTCCAGTAAGCACAAGTTTGATTCATATAGAATCTCGCAAGTCACCTATCGCAGTGCTGTTTGATGTTGACACTGGAAGGATTTCTATTCATCACTAGGAAATACTAAAGAGTCCACTCTGAATGTTCTGGCAAGATTACAAGGATAATGTGTAGGACTCTGTTACCACTCGTGAAATGTATTTATGTCAACAAGTGTTAATCAATCATGGTTCCTAATAGAGTTATATTAATCTCTTTGGGTCTAACTTTATTTGTGCATTTTTGGTTTTAGCGATCAGATGCTGGAGTAGATTGCCACCTTTTCAATATCAACGTTCTCGGAGTGAGAAGTTAATATAAGTTGTGTAAATCTTCGTGGCAATTAAGACAAGAATATTTTGAGAGAAATTTGAATGGTCAGGAAGGGTTGTGCAGTGCATCACTAGGTCCACTTAGTGTCTTTCTCAATACTGGAATCATCTTTGTAAAGACAAATAACATAAGTATTATTACCCTATTTCGCCTAAGTTGTATTTAAGCTTTTTTCTTTTTACCCTTTATCATAACTTTTCTTTTTCATTCTTCAACCCCTTCAATATTTACCAAGATATTTTTACTAACACCTTGTTGTGATCGTTCCAATGTTAGCCCATGCCTTAGTCACCATTATTCCCTTTACTCATTCTTCTCCACATCATACATAAGAATTGATATTTCTAACTATGGAGTGTCCTTGGGTGGATCCATCTGGTTCTGGTTAGATCATAGGACAATACCTAACCGTGACCACCTTATAACTTCAGAATCGTCGTAAATTAGTTAGTTGTCGGGTATATGATCATCTCCATAAAACCATTGAAAATCAATCAAAGTGTTTGATAAATATCAAAACATTTGACACTTTGAAAGTTTTTATTTGAAAAACTCCCCCTACACATGGTCATCGATATTCGAAAGTGTTTCACAGATATGGGTAAGAGTGAAAAGCACTTAGATCAAGGTTATAAATAGCGTGAGGCATGGCGTGGCGGCGCGGCCAAGCCTCGCACCTAAAGAGCCATGGCGAGTCATGACGTTTTTTAAGGCATGACTTAAAGAGGCACAAAATATAAAAATATTTATAAATTTCTATATTTATATCATATTTCAAATATATTGACTTTATAAAAGGTATCATACATAAGGAATAAAGTCAAGAAACTATCTTTGTATGTATTTTTTTTTCATTTATATAAAAAATGATTTTTATCGAAACTGAATTCAAAAAAACCTCCACGCATCATGTCTTATCGCCCTTTATCACCTTTTTTCACTTCTCATCTCACGTCATGTCTTAAGCCTATGCCTTGTTCTATTGCGTAGCGTGAAGGTCACGCCCAGCGCCTTTGCGAAGCCTTAGCGGCACCATGGCGGGCCTTTTAAAACCCTGACTTAGAGTCTTTTAAATCACTTATTAATTTTCTTGATCACATTTTAATCATATTTTCTCCCTTTATTTTAAAATAAATCTCTTAGTATTTGAAATACCATTGATTTAGAATTTTTTATGAAAAGCGTTCATGGGGAGAAAAATGATACCTCGAATTTGCATGAATTATTGCAAATATATCTTCTTTGCTTACCCGCTCAATTTGAACATGTATGACACTACTTAAAATGATACCAATTTGTAGAAGAGCTATAAAATTAAGAATGGGACAGTGTTGAGCACACAATTTTGAAAGATAATGAAATATCATTGAAGAATTTTTGAAAAATTGTGCTCAGACACTAGATGATCTTATAACAAAGATGAGAATGCTAATTATATCAGAGCATGTTTCTCTCTAAAACGGATGGTCACTAAGTCGCTGGTGCGGTTTTCGATTTCTCTAGACCGGATGTAACTTAGATCGATGGTGCGCTTGTCGATATATCCACACTCATCAACAACTATTATGTCATTGAATACCACATTTGTTATTTAGAAACTTGTTTTAAATGTCTAGCACACTATTTTAAAAGATGCCACTAATTAAATTTGTCATTATGTAAATATTTTTGCAAAAATTGTGCTAAGACACCACTTGAAACATAGTTTGGATACATAAGAATTGTCGTAAAATAATGTATCCAAAAGCATTAAAACTTTGGTTTTTGAAAAACTCCCCCTTAAAAATTGATCCACTTATAAAAATGATCATCTTTTGAAAGTTCCATGAGGAAGGAAGTGTTGAATACACAATTTTGAAAGTTGCATGCACTAGATCTGGTCTGCTAGCTGTCAGATACATGAGTGACCCAATCATGCTATGATATTTCGTCTGATCTACGGGTGTTCCACTCAAATATGCATCTAGCTTAGGTTGTGTGGCCATTGGTGTACCAATGCTGTCACATTTTTTTATTCCATGCTTTTTAAGAATATCTAAAGCATACTTAGACTGGTTTATGAAGATACCTCAAGGGGATTGGTGGAACTAAAGTCCTAAAAAGAATTTCATTTCCCCCCATCAAGGACATTTCGAATCTGTTGTGCATGAGTTTTTCAAAACGTTTTGAAAATTCTGGGTTTGTAGACCCGAAAATTATGTCATCGATGTAAATTTATACAAGCAGGATGTCTTCCTCATATCTTATTGTAAATATGTGGGTCTAAAGTTCCATAAGAGTAAAACCTTTACTTTTGGGATAAGGTAAAAAAAAAAAAAAAAAAAAAAAACTTATCAAGATTTTCATCATAACCATGCTTCATGCAGCCTGTTTCAATCCAAAAAGTGCTTTCCTAAGCGGTAACCTCCTTTCTGGAGTTAAGCTGGATTCACGAACCCTCCCACTGACTATGCCATATACTTTTTCCTTCAGAGTACCGTTAAGAAAAGCTTCTTTGACGTCCATCTAATAGATAGTAAATGACTTGTGTGCAGCGTAGGCAATGAAAAGTCAAACAGCTTCTAATCGAGCGACTAGTGCAAAAGATTCTTCAAAGTCGGTGCCTTTTTCCTGACCATATCCCTTAGCCACAAGCCATGCCTTATTGCGAATGACAGTATTGTCTTTATCCTTTTTGTTCTTCCATAACCACTGTAAACCAATAACGGTTTTTCCAAAGGGTTTGTCAACGAGTTCCTAGACACTGAGTCTGTTGAACTGAAGAAGTTCTTCCTGCATTGCTTCAATCCAGCAGCAAAGTCAAGACCATACTCCTTAATAGTCCTTGTCACTTTACTCACGGTGAGTGCAAACATACACATTTCAGGATATGTAGCAAGTTGTCGTCTAGTCTGCATTGGTTTTGATGGATTTCCATGAATTTGTTCTAATGGATGATCTTTAGTCCAATGGTTGTCGAAACGGTGTCTTTGGTAGAATGTATGCATGTATGACAGATCAACATTGCGTGAGAAAGACTCAACAACTTCATGTACCGGTGTACAAAAAGGGTTGATAAATTCTTTTACGTTAAATTGTGCATTAACTGCTTGATTGTTGTTGTTTTTCTCAGTATTGAAGTTTGTTGATGGAATTGATGGTTCTGATGTGTATTGAATATTCAATGTAGGTGATATATCTTGTTGTTGAAGACCAGAGACAACAGAAGGCATGCATACACTTTGATTTCCTCTATTGAAGTATTCATCATACATAGGACTAAACAATAGTTCCAACTCATGTCGTGATGATGTATCTATTAAGTCTGCTTGAGAAAAAACTCTGGAACCAGCGTTGAGCTTGAAAGTTCATTGTTGTGGTCTTGAATTTCGAGTTCTGTACTGCTATGAACTGAAGTCTGTTGTAGTTAGGGCGTGGGGCTGGAGTTGTCATAATCCCCAAGCGCCAATTTGTCGTTGTAATGCCGTGCCCTGAAGTTTGACATAGACGTCGATACTTCCTAGAGTTCATCAAAGTTGATATGTATGAAAAGGTATTCACCCCCCTCTACGTATTCCACACATAATGACCTTTATAACCATATATAAAATTTAAACCGTCCTATCATAACCCCAAGGGTTCTTACATTTGGTTTAGTGGTTAAGGATTTAGGTTTTTTGTATAAGGTTTAGTATATATCACTTGTAATATTATACCTAGTGATTAGGGGTTTAGGATTTTTGGTATAGGATTTAGGATTTCTGGTATAGGGTTTAGGGTTTTGGTATAGATTTTAAAGTTTATGTATATATCACTTGTGATATTATACCTAGAGGTTAGGTATTTAAGGTTTTTGGTATAGGGTTTAATTTTTTTTTGAACGGCGGCATATTATTAGAAAAGAACTAGCAAGGCGCTAGAAATTACAAAGGCGATTTAAGCCAGTCAGTCCAACTAATACATTTCTTTCCTCTAGATTTTAACCAAGAAAAAGAAAAACACTGAATGTTATCAAAAACTTCACATTTTCTCATGTCTTGAGAATTGAAAATGTGGTTATTCCTAAAACGCCAAAGCATCCAACAAGTGGCGGCGAAAATGACATAAGTTCGGTCTTTCTCGACTTTTGAAGCTTTCCACGAGGTGTACCATATGTCCCATTCATCACAGGAAGATAACGTCGGGATTTTAAGGTCACACCAACCACGAACAAGCCTCCAAATATTGGAAGCTGCACTACAAGAGAAAAAGGCATGAGAATTGGACTCAACATGCTCGGAACATACTGGACATAATATCGAATCAATATCCAAACCACGAGATGAAAGGTTAAGTCGATGAGGAAGTCTATCAAGAAGCAAACGCCACATGAAAATGTTAACCTTCCGAGGGATAATCTTACACCATCTTGTGCTTGGGAGGGAATTAGCGATCATGTAATTATCAATATGTTTCCGAATGAAACTTACTGAATAAGAACCATCAGTAGAAAGAGAGGAGACCACACAATCCCTATCAACCTCAACATTCAACGAACCAATATCCATGAGAAGGTTATTAAGATCTGCAAGAGCTCTCCCACCGTTTACAGGATGACGCCAATCCTACGCCCAAAGACCATTAACTATTCTATCTCTAACAAGGCAATTTTGATTCTTTTCTAAGCGAAATAACCTGTTAAAGTGAGAACAAAGAGGAGCATCACCCAACCAAGTATCTTTCCAAAAGCGTATCATAGAGCCATCACCAACTTGATAACGAAGAGAATTCTATGAGACATAGCCACTTGAATGAATATGATATATCGTGCCAACTATACGAGCCCAAAGACCATTGGTTTGGCAGCCTTTAAGCTCAATACCGGCTTCATTGCCATGAATCAATTTTAAAACCTCAACCCAAAGAGCAGATGGTTTATTAAGCAAACGCCATCTCCATTTGAGAAGCAAGGAGTTATTGAAAGCTTTTAAACTTCCCACTCCTAAACCGCCTTTATCAAGAGAAGCTAAAATGTTAGACCATTTGATCCAAGCAAGCTTCCTAGAGTCACCTGTAGCACCCCAAAAAAACGAGACACGAAGACTTTCAAGAGTCTTAAGAACAGCTTCAGGAACTTTAAAGATGGAGAAGTAATAGATACCAAGGTTTCCAAACACCGATTTGATAAGAGTTAAACGACCACCTAAAGATAACACGTTTTCCTTCCAACCTGATAATCTAATTTTGAAGCGCTCGATCAAACTGTTCCAATTAGCTATACGGTTTATGTTCGAACCAATTGGGAGACCAAGGTAGGAAAAAGGAAGATTACTAGCTGAGCATCCAGTACCTGCTGCCATACTCTCTATGTCATCGGAAGAAACCCCCACTCCATATAGATTTGACTTAGAGATATTGATTTTCAAGCCTGAAGCAAGGTAGAAGACATTTAGGATACGGATGATGTTGTCCATATCACATTGGTTCCATTCGGAAAGAATAATAACATCATCGGCATAAAATAAATGAGAAAGCCGAATTTCCGAGGACCCGATCTTAACACCTTGGAAAAGATTTGCCGTCAACCCGTCCTTAAGAGCAATGTGAAGGCCTTCCATAACTATGATGAATAAGAAAGGAGACAATGGATCTCCTTGCCTCAATCCTCTTTTTAAAGAGAACTCCGATGTAGGACTTCCATTGACGAGGATGGAAGCCCTTGAAGACTTTAAACCAGCCATAATCCATTTACGCCAAGTACTACTAAAACCTAATCTTTCCATAACATGATCAAGGAAACGCCAACTTACGGAATCAAAGGCTTTTTCAAAATCGACTTTAAAAAGTAACATCTTTTTTTTTCTTATACCATTCAATAACCTCGCTTAGAATGAGAGGACCATCGAGAATTTGGCGACCCGAAATAAATGCCGATTGCTCATGACTAATGATCGAATCCATTACCTTGGAAAGCCTGTTTGCTAGGATTTTCGCAACAATCTTGTATTGGAAACCGATAAGAGATATAGGTCTAAAGTCTTTAATATAAAGAGGATTAGACACCTTTGGGATTAAAGTAAAAATCGAAGAATTCGTACCAGGAGGCTAGGATTTCCCTTATGTTTATCAATTACAAATTAAACTAATTTATCACTTCAAGGATATGATCTATCTAAAAAGAAGTACTTTTGCACTTTTGTTTAACATTTCAAACATGAGGTCACTTGATATTTTAAAGAAAAATGATTCTTAATCACAAAAATCAATTTAAAATACAACAATGGTAGTTGGTATTTTGATGGTCCTTAATTATTCTTCAAATTTACGATTCCAAAAATTTAAGTACGTGTATGATACTTACACTTTAATTGACGTACTTGTTATATGTTAAAGAATTTGATTATACTTATTCGAATGTAACTATGCCATATAATATAACATTAACTTTCGATGACTTATGGTTATTGCTTATGCAAAAAAAAGGTTTACAGGTCAAAATTACTGTCATAAATTAGATTTAAGTTTATTTGGATAAAAAGTTAATGCGGATACTAAAGGACTAATCCTCACCCTCCATCCCTATCTTGATCTAACGGATAAGAATAAACCTAAAAATCATTTTCATCATTTTTTTCAAATATTAATATCTTCTAAACCGTTAATCGTTAAGCGAAAAAAAATATACCATCACGACGAGCATTAAATTATCTTTCTATCGATACCTACTTTGATATACTTTAGACGAAATATTTTTTCCGTTAATTTCACGTTTTTTACGTTTTTTTTCTTTATTTTTTCGTATTTGAAACTTGCATGAGAAATCATATATGATATTAGTGTTAAATCATATATGATATTAAAAATCATATATAATATTACTGATAAATTACATATTATAAAATCATATATGATATTAGTGTTAAATCATATATGATATTTAAGTTTAATGCAATCACATGTAATTCGATGGTAGTGTTATATCATATATGATTTTATACGAATATTCAAATTAGTGTTTAATCATATATGATATTTTCATGCAAGTTTCAACAACAACAAAAAACGTTAAAAAACGAAAAAAAACGTGAAGAAAACAAAAAAAAATATTTGTCGTAAGTATATCAAAGTGGATATCTATGGAAAGATAATTAAATGTTCATCGTGATGGTATATATTTTTTTCCTTTAATGATTAACGGTTTAAGAGATATTTAAAATTTAAAAAATAGGTCAAAATAATAAAATCTTTTTAATCTCAATCATTGATTTCTTTTTAAATGGATGGTGGAGATAAGTCCCTTGGTATCCAACATTTTTTTTATATCCAATATAACTCTCCTTCATAAATTAAAAGGATTAGATAGTGTATCAAAATTATATTTTTGAACCAACTCTAGTTAAGGAAATTGTTAATAAAAGTTGCGAGAAAACTAGAAATACATATTAATTATGTGAATACAAATTTGAATGCATATAGTTGTTCACACTCTTTGAATGCGTTTGGTTAAAGTTATTTGTTGTTTATTACTAGTAGAGTAAATTGCAAAAATGGTCCATTTAGTTTGGCCAAATTGCAGATTTGGTCTGTCGAATTGCGAAATTGCAAAAAACGTCCTTATTTTGAAGGTTTGGTTTCCCTTTTGGATTTGGTTGAATTTTGGCCGAATTGAAATGACTAAAATACCCTCTGCAATTTGGCCAAACCACAAGGACCATTTTTGCAATTCTTTCTTTATATTATTATTATTATTATTATTATTATTATTATTATATTATCTTATTATTATTTATTTATTTTTTAAAAAATTTAATTTTTTTATTTAAAATTTTTTTCTAAATGTTTTTTTTTTCGATTTCAGTTTACGAGTAATATTAAAAAAATTTTAAAAATTTTAATTTTTTTTATTTCGGTTTCAGTTTACGAGCAATATTAAAAAAAATTTAATTTTTTTTATTTCGGTTTCAGTTTACGAGCAATAATAAAAAAATCTTTAAAAAAAATTTTAATTTTTTTATTTAGGTTTCAGTTTACGAGCAATAATAAAAAAAAATTTAAAATTAAATTTTTTTTTATACGAAGCAATTTTAAAAAGAACATTAAAAAAAATTAAAATCTTTTTTTTCTTATTTCGGTTTTAGTTTATGAACAATAATAAAAAAAAAAAAAATTTTAATTAATTTTTTTTTTCGGTTTTAGTTTACGAGCAATAATAATAATTTTTTAAAAAATTTTTATTCTTTTTTATTTCGGTTTCAGTTTAAAATTAAAAAAAAATAAAATAAAAAAAATTTAAAAGATTTTTTTTAATTTTAATTTTCTTTTTTTTAATTTTGTTTTTAAAATTGCTTCGTATAAATTTTTCTTTAATTTTTAATATTTTTTATTATTGTTCGTAAACTGAAACCGAAATAAAAAAATTAAAAATTTTTTAAAGATTTTTTTTATTATTGCTCGTAAACTGAAACCGAAATAAAAAAAATTATTATTTTTTAATTCTTTTTATAAAAGGAAAATTAAATTTTTTTTCTTTAAATTGCTTCGTATAATTTTTTTTTAAATATT
>BQNB010133572.1:0-16601 GCA_026074375.1 Tanacetum coccineum
TCATTTGGATCTACACACTACTAAAGATTGGAAGACATTAACTCGATCTATATGTAACAAATGTTACAAATGGACTAACTAGACTTCATAACTTCAGATCTTGAAGATGACCGAAGTTCTTCTCTTTCACTTGAGGGAAGAAGGAAAGAGTAGAAGATTGGATCACATTTAAACAAGATTAAACAAGTTAAATGATCAAAGATTTAGAGAGATTTAGTGAGATCTAGATAGAGAAAGAACTGAGAGAAATTCGTGCAAAAAGGTTGTAAAATCACTTGGAGATGACCCACTATTTATAGGAGCTGAAAGCTGACAATCTGGCAATGGCGGTCCCGGCGGTCCCTTATATATAAAGGGGCCGCCAGGCCTATAAGTGGGCTGCCGCCTAGACTTCGCTCCCTTTTTTGTCTTTTTGTGGGGAAGGTTGTATCTGGTATAGAAGCTTCCATTTTGGGGGGAAAACTAGATTTCAAATTTTATATTTAAATAAAACATTTGTTTTATTAAAAAGTATTTTGTGTTTGTTTATTTTTGAAAAATACTTTTGTAGAAATGTAATGGTTAAGAAAAAAATATTTTTCTTTGATCATCCTACAAGTTTAATTTGTTTGTAGATACCTTATGTGATTTACATCGGGTGCAAACAAATGTCGGTGTTGATGCAGACTTAAGACATAGAGTGTAGTTGATATGTATGCATTGATGATTTGTGATTACGAGTAACTTGCGTAATTTATGTTATGTATTACAGGTTACATGTTTGTTATCACCAAAACATAAAGAGATCGTATAGATTAAATATCATAATTTTTGCACTAACAATCTCCTCGTTTTTGATGATGACAAACTATGTAAACTATAGCACATAGTAGAGTTTAAAAGTTACTCGTTTACACTCCCTTCTCCCCCTTTTGTTAAAGCAAAAAGGTATAGTGTGGATTATGGTTGGAGCATATAGGTTGGAGGTTTGTGAAGAAGACATGAGAAGAGGGTACGTGCTCCGGGTATATTTGTTGGAGGAATGAGAAGAGGATAGGTGCTCCGAGTATATAGGTTTAAGGTATGAGGAGAAGATGTGAGTAATAAAGGTGAAGGTGATTGTGTGTTTGGTATGTGCTTAAACACACATACCTTTTACCTTTAAAATCAAGCTAAAATAACCAAAAACGGACTTACTTGAGTGTATAGGTTGAGGAATTAGGGAAAAGGGTATGTGATCTAAGTATATTGGTGTTTTTTCTTTTAGTTGGAGGAATGAGAAGACAAACATGAGAAATACGGGTTGGGTGATTTTGTGTTTCTTGGATAATTTAGAGGATGTCATGCTAGATGAGAAGAAAACATGAAAAGAAAGTAGGTACTTAAAATATATAAGTTAAAGTTATGAGAGGATGACCCTAAGGTTTAGGGTGATTTTGAAGTGGATGAGGTGAAGTATTTGGAGTATGAATAAACCCTTCATCGTATTTGACAATCCCCAATCCTATCTTCCTATAAAGGTAAGCTTGCATCATCCTAGTGAAGTCTTCTATCATCAGGGTTAAACTAAATCCATGCTATTAAACCACATAGCTCCTAGCTCCCCCTTGCTTATTGCATCCCCATGATAATTACATTCCTTGTATATTGACTCTAACGGATCCATGGATCAAATAAATTACCATCGATGCTCAAGAAGTTCGATGCAATTCAAATGAGCAAAATGCTTGCAAGTGCTTCCCCTCGGTGTATGCTCCCCCTTATTTGGGGCACCAAGGAATCAAGATATTGTTATGCTACAAAACAAAGTTTGTAGACAAGTGCACATATACATATAGCAAAACGTTAGCTGGGAACTAGACATGCACTTCTAGGTTTTTTTATTCTGAAGTATGACACTTTGAAAGAGAAGTAGAAACAAGACACAAGTAGTCATTATTTTAAAAACAGCCTAAATGATGAAATAAAAAGAATCGAGACGTATGTTTACGGAGAAAGATTAGACCGACTTTTAATAAACGAGAATAGGATTCGTTTATTGATTGACATAAGAATATTATGACAATGGCCTTTTAAAAGTAGACGAATGACACTTAATAATACGTGTTATGTTCTTTGATTAATGGTAAGCGCTTAGGTCGCTTTAGTGTTTCCAATAATATGGCATTAAGTTTTGAATGAATGGGTACGCCTACCCATGGGTTATTTGCTAAGGCTTTATAGTAAGCGAGCATGGTATGTGAAATTTTTTGCTAAGGCTTAGTTATAAGCAAGCATGATAAAATGCCTAAGTAAAGCTAGGCCGAAATGGAAAGCCATTATAAAGTGACGAATATGTGATCATGTGCTTATGTGATTGTGTGATTATGTGGTTATGTGTATCAGTGTTAATAATGCGTTCAATGGAGTCATATGTGCTCCGGAATGTTTTCGCAACCGGTGGTGCATTATTAAATGAGACCGGGAGGGCGACATATATTTTGGTTTTGGTTAACGAAGTATGTTTTGGTTTTGTGTAGCGATGTGCGTTTTGTTTTGTTGGTGTGATCACCAAACAAAGATTTGGGTTGATCTTTCGTTTAAAGTCTTCCTTTGAGAACGACGTGACGAATTTTCTCGGATGTTTCCGTGGCTTGTTTATGTCCTCTTTTGACAAAGGGCGGTCGCGTATATGTGTATACTTTGTTGGTAGATTTACCATTTTTTTCGTGTTGATTTTTCGCCTCGTATTTAGCGAGGGTAACGTCGCGTATCCGTCGGGTGAGAACGCACGAGTTCGTTCGAAGAAGAAAGCCTACATCTCTATGAGTGAGTTTAGGACGAATAAGTTGAATTGAGCACCGGGACGGCGCTCCCTTAAGGTGGGTAGAATGTAACAACCTGAGTTTTAGGCCAACAATTTTCTCGAGCCACGATTTATTTTCTACGATTGATATGGAATAATCATTTTTTGTTTTGGGCGATTTGATAAAAATCATTATTTTTTACTATTCGCAAGCAGTGTTTCGAATTTCTATTCGTTTGAAAATTTGAGAAAATTAGAAAATTTCATATTTTGCTCCGAGAGCGAAATTATATTTATTTTAGTGTTTTATGGCTTTCCCCGAGTTTTTGTGAAAACTGTGTCTAAAGTCGTGTTTTACGTGATTTAACATTTTTTTAAATGTTTTAAAACTAAATAAAGTTTGACGGAATAAAAATAATTATGAGTTTATAAAACCCGAGCCCTTTTGGTCGGTTGAGGACACAAAACAAACACCCTTTGTATTAACTTTGAAAGACTATGGAGGAGGAAGGACTATTAGTGTCAAAACATCAAACTAGTTCCCTATATAAACAAATTAATACCTTCATTTTAACATTTTACAAAAAAAAATTATCTCTCTTGTCCCTTTGCTCCCTAACCGACGGTCACTACAAGGAGCCACCAAAAACGGCCGTCGAGCCACATGCAATACGATCTGTATACAAAATATTAATCCCCACATCGATACCTACAAAACCCACTAAGAAATTTCAACATGCAATAAGTATTTTAGTAGTTGAAATTTGGTTCAAGTTCTTGTCGGAGTGGGTTAAAAATATTGTTGTTGGTGATAAGTAAAGTAATTATTGGAAGTGGGTTTTGTTAAAAATGTTCGGTTTTGTGTCTTGGGTTTGGTTCGAACCGCGATCACCAAAGTGGGAAAGGCAAAAAAAATTTGTGAAGCTTTTTAAGTATTTTGATACTAGTATTATAATTATTTTCATGATTTGATCAATTTTGAAAAATTGAATGTAATGAAATCCGAATGGGTCTTGCGCTAGGCTAGATTAGATTTTGATATTGGGTGATTGAACGATTTTGATATCATGTATAGGCGATCTTAGATAGGTTGCGAGTTGATTTTTGGGATAAAAATAGTTTTTGGCGCGTTTGGTAACATTCAATTTCGAGCAGAAACTTTGGCGCGAAAAACGAGGTTCAAGATTTTGTAAAATCTATTTTTTGGGTTAAAAAATATAAGAGAGGGTATTTTTAAGATCGTTTTGGTATAAAGTGGGTCGCGTAACTCTTAATAACGAAGAAGTTACGGCGAAAACAAGATTTGAAAACTTATAAACTATTTTCAGCACTTTTAGAAAATAAAGTGCTGGCAGAATTCAAAACGTCCGATTTGAGCACTTTCGAGTCCGTTTTGGCCTTCCGGCGAAACACTAAAGTTGTTCGGAATGTCGTTTTACTTTGCCGCGAGGCCTGTTAGTTTTAAAAATGCACGATAACGGGTCAAAACTTGAAGATGAAATTCTGCAATATATTAAAAAGGTACTAGTTTTCAGCAGAAACTTGCAGGGGCATTTTCGTCATTTTTCTTCGAGTTTCGGTCTCGGGTAAAACTAAAAAGTTGTCCGAAATGTCGTTTTACATCAATTTGATTTAGAGTCCGAGTCGTGAAAATGTGATTTAACGGGTCGTTTTGGACGAGCCGGATTTAAGGAAAATATATATCTATAAAAGTCAAATAAAGTCAAACATTGACTTTATTATGTCAAAAGGGTTAACATGAGACTTGTTGGGTTTTTATAAAGATAATAAACACTATTATTATTACGATCATGATATTTTAGGTTTGACGACTTTAATCATCAAGGATGTTTCTAAAAATAGAAACTTTATGATTAAGAACATATATGCATATAAGTATATAAGGAAAGGTATCGTCGAGAGTGTCATATTAATGGCGAGACTTGAATAGATGGTCATAAATGCAAAATAAAACGTTTTATGGACTAACACGTCCGAATGGTCGGACTTTCTAAAATAGAAAGTTTCCGAAAATAGAAAGTTTCCAATAAAGTGATACAACTCATGTTTGAATGAAAGATAGTATCTAAAGAGTACTAAGTGTTAGGATCTAGGTCGCGCAAGAAGATTTCTCATCACATGTATATTTATATAATTTTTATCGTTTCGATGTACGCATCAATCTATCATACTTTATTATATATTGACCGAGCGACATAATTATAGGTCGTGGTCGAGATCGTTATTGATATGTTTCGTGCTTTAATTGGATTGTTGGTCGTGGTCTTCGATCAAGGTGAGTTCATAGCCTCGCTTTTAAATGCTTTGAATGTTTTATAAACCCGCGAGGGGGATACATGCATGTTTTGAAAAATAGAACACAAGTAACATTAGGTGTACTTGTTGTTGCTTGTTCTGAAAAGTGGAACGCAAGTAGTTTTAAACGTACTTGTTGTTGCTTGTTTTATAAATTGAACATAAGCAGTTTTATACATGTTTGATGTTGTGGTTTGTTCTAAAAATTAAACGCAAGTGTTTTGAAATGATAATATGATTTCATTCTCATGAGTATATGCCTTTTGTTGTGTGACCGTTAATTACCGAGGAGGTAAATGCTGAATGCATTAAATAGATCTATTGGGTTTGACAACCCTGTCCGGGGTATGAATCTGAAGGTGAGCACCATGTAACGGACATTTTGTATTGAGAAATGGGTGGTGGCAAACTACCCGGTCAGTTATTTATCTATAATGATAAATGTGTTAAGTTTCGGTACACTGGCTCATGAAAGTTGGAAATGTGGTGTGGCCTGCCTAGCTAGCAAGTCATACATGTTTTTGGTGGAACCAAACTGCGTTCTAAGGTTATAAATGTTTTGTGGAACCAACTATATGTTCTAATTGTTACTTGAAAACTCTATGAATTCACTCAACCATTGTGCTGACGTTTTTAAGCATGTATCTCAGGTTTAGGTGCGTTTGCTTGCTTGGATGGGACGAAACGCGGATATCGAAGGACACAGACTTGGTGAAATTTTATACATTCGATAATGTGATTTTTAGAAAACGAGTCGTGTTATGACTCATTAGAAATATATTTTTCTAAACTAGTTTGGGACCTTGTAACTCTGATCTTCTTTTTAAATGAATCGAATGTGATTTTGCTTTATAAACGTCTCTTTTGAAGTCATTTACTGTGACTCGTGTGCTTGTATTATGAAGTAGCACCCCAAAGTGATATTTCGCTGCATTGTAAATTTAGGGGTGTTACATATCTCGAGGTGGCATATCATTCTTAAGACTTAGGCGTTACCTCTTCCTAAGACCTAGACATGTAGAATTCTGTCACAATTAAACGCATACACATAAAGCATCCTATTTGCTGATTATAATCTATCTTAGGGATTAAAGCAATGGTGATCTTGTTAAACCCTAGCTCATGGAGACTTTCCCTACTTACTGCATAATGGCAATTTATATACTAGTAGTCCACTAGCCGAGTCTTTACCAATTGATTAAGAACGTACTCATTGATCCCAAGGGTCACCTGTAGGTCCAACTAAGCTCATTAATCTAAAGGCAAAGATAGGTCATTATTTGTGATCTTATTGGCCTAGATATATAAATCACTATATAGAGAGTCATCCCGACATCTAGCTAACGTGGTCAGTATCACTAGATCTAGTTGAATGATAGGTCGCATACAAAAGCACGTGAACAAGTATAAATTGATAAACATAAACGAGCAATCAACGATAAATTAAGCATTCGAGATAAACAAACCAAGCATTTAAATTTTCATAATAATGGCTAATACCCAAGGGTATTAGCCCTCAAACGTCATAATCAATACAAGAGTAATAATCCAACCAAGGTAAACTAACCGAGTTAAACGAATGATACCAAAAATTGAACAATTACTAAAGTATAGGAGATTACAAAGTGTTTCCTATGGAATTGATAGCTTTGCTTGACCTCTTCTGCTCTTCTTGTCTTCTAAAAATCGACTTTTGTGGTTAAGGTATCGAAAATATGATCAAGCACACTGAAAATCCGTTTTTAGGTTTTCTATTTATAAGGTCTGAAATTTGGTCGATACGGCGTATCGAGTGACTTAGATACGGCGTATCGGGGGTTTCTAGGAGTAGGGACCACTTTTGATATCTTCTAGAATATTTTATTACTTTAAATTGAATATTGCGTATAGACTCCTTTTAGATACGGCATATTGATCTTTATTCCTTCGTGGTCTTTTATGAAGTGCAGACACATATACACCGTATCTTCCTTGATGGATACGACGTATAGGATGTCAGAGTTAGTTTCTTCAAATGTCTTCGTTTAAGCTCCAGAATGCGTGCCTTTTTGCTAATCTTCACCAATTACTCCATAATTACTGCAATTCTTAAATATAAACGATTAAGTAACAATTCTTGCAATAATTATACAAAATGGGTTATTTACATGGGATAAATGATGCTATAAAAGTGACGTTATTTGATGTCATCAAATATCCCCACGCTTGAATCCTACTTGTCCTCAAGTAGCTTTTAGAAGTTTATGAAAATGTATCCCTAAGGATTTTTTTTCCGTTTAAGCATTTATTCGATCAATTACAAGTACACAACCAAACACCTCACGAAATAGGAAGATGAAAACACTCAAATCACTCAACTAATCTATGTGGTAACATGTAACTAATTCACTCAATTTCTCAGTCATGACGAGTATTCTATCATAGGCTTGGCAAGGATACACATCTTCGCCACTAGAGCTAAGGAGTAACAAGTTTATAAAGATAAATATGGGTTTATATGATAAGGCTTAGGGTTGACCATTCTAACAATTTTTCACCAAAAGTACCACACCAACAAGGCAACTGAATCATACATACATGACCGTAACGACGGAATAGACATGTGTGTTCGATCACATCCTCTTTCGAGTTTAAGCAAGGGTTAGGATGAAGAATGATATAGGGTGTGGATCTTCTAACTTTCACCAAAAGTAATAAACCAACAAGGCAGCTGAATCTCGCATACATGGCCGTAACGACGGAATTGACATGCATGACTCGATCACATCCTCATTCGAGTAAAACCTAAGGTTAATGATTAGGAAAGGAAATAAATTGTTGTTAAATAAAATTTATGAAACAAATAGATTAAGTCCAGACAGATAAGGTACAAGTTGTAAGACACTTTTTCCTGACCGTTACCATGATAAAGACATAACTATATACAAAAACGTCTTGATCATAGATCAAAAACAACAACCTAAGTTGGCGTTCTCGTAACGGTCAACTTCCCAATCATCTCATACTTTACATACTTTTACAAAGGCAAGTGGCGATATCTACCACTTTATACAAAACTTTACATCGTTGATTTTTATACGCGTCAACAAATAATCGATCCTTCAAATAATTCCTTCGGTTTTAGCTTTAACGAACCGACTATCTTCAAGCTTTCCTCCTCTTTTTTGTTGTGGTTTTTTCTAATTTTTTCGACTTTTTTGATATACTATACTATGAATCTCGGTGTAATTTTACCATCTTTACGATTATAATAACTCCAGATCATTTCTTCCGTGATTCTTCATTCATCGGACGTACCAATAATTGTGATGGTAGTAAAAATACATGAGTTTTTGACTACTTTTTACATTCCCGTTGCAATGTGCAAATTTCCCAACCATACCAGAGATAGAAAATGACACAAGACACAGTAAATACATACTTTACACTTTAAGAAACTAGCAACTGATAAATAGACTTAATCTAACAGGATAGGCTAAGGTGTAAAGGTGTAACGAAACAAATAGTTGGTGTTATTCCTAAAGAATTGGCTCTACAGGTTTTTCTAGGGGTATCTTACTCTTATAATAATAGTAAACAAAGGGTTTATACAAGGGTTAACTAACCAGTATAGTTAGTCAATAAAACAACATATAAAGGCTTTTTGGGTGTAATCCTAGAAATTTACCAATTTAAACAAGTTACTCCATCTAAATCCATAGTACTCATTATTGTGGTCTTGAATAGATATAACAAGCCAAGTTTTAAAGTCTACAACATCACCAGCACACTCATATTTTTGTGGGATTTGGGTAAACATTTGGACACGGATAAGGCTAAATCCTCACAATATCTAATAAGGGTTATGTGTGCAGGTTATGTAACTAGTAATTTCACAAAAGTATGCTTTGAAAAAAATTAAATTTAAGCATAATTTAAGCATTTTAATGTGAAAAATATGACAAGTAACATTCTAATTCCCATCCCCCCACTTAAGTTATGCAACGTCCTCGTTGTGTAGATAAAACACTAAAAACGGGAAATAAAAGAATTAGAACGAGAAACTCCCCTGATGTTTTGCTTGGTAGATTCTCCAAGTTGAGTTTATGAGCAAGAATGTGTGTTGTAAATCTGGATTTCAGCATGACTACAACACACATAGGATTTTAGATGATTGATACTTCACCAATTTCTTTGATTTCTTTTTCAGCGAGGTCCTGTGCAAAATATAGGGAAAACCTGCAAAATCCTATCTCGGGTATCCTACAGTTAATAAATAATTAGAACAATAGACTGTATAGGGGACCAATACGCCGTATCCATAAACTGGAATACGCCGTATGGAAAAACCTATAAAAAGTATCAATACGGGTCAGTCTGCTGAATACGTCGTATCATGTGCATGAATACGCCATATAGACAGACTTAACAACAAAGTTTTTAAATGCAAGAAAATAAGGGACTGATAATGTCCAGACATTCAATACGCCATATGGTATAGAGCGGATACGCCATATTGATGTCTGGGAAGACAGTCTCGATAAAAATAAATAACAATCTAGGTTGTCTCCCAGGAAGCACTTTTCTTTTAACTAGTCTTTAAGTAAGACTTTTTCTTCATCTTTCTTCACTCTATTCAACACTTTCCTCTCCTGCTTTCATTCATGTAATGGATATGGTGCTTGAGTTCATAATCACTCAACGAGCTAATTTGTTGAACTTATTGCCAGGCTTGATTCTATTATACACAAACAAATCAAACCATCATATCATAATATATATACATCAAAGGATAAGCTGTTTTAAGTTTAGGTATATCATGATATGAATAATATAAATGTACAAAAGATATAAAATAGTAATGGATAGAGGAGTCAAGGGTCCAGCTGTTGGGGTGCTGAGGTGCTGGCGTCATCAGTCCTACGCCTGGTGCGTTTCACATACGGGGTATGATAATCTAAATAGCTCGTGTACCTAACCCCAACCTGATCCATCATTCGTGAGAGTCCAATGACCGTCCATGTAGTAAATCTAGAGAAATCACAGGCTATACTGTCCAATACCTCTTTGCTCGCCTAATGCCCCTCATAAACCATGGACGTCCTCCTCTAACCTGCCTAACCTCTGTGCCATAGTCCTATCTGGTCTAACTACAGGTGGTTGAGGTGCCTGTATGGGTGTCGGAATAGCCTGGTCACCCTCATCAACATCTGGAGCACCCTCAGCGACCTCTAAGGCACCAGCCGCAGCAACCTGCTGCTTCTCTGGTCCTGGGGCTACCCAAGCCTATTTATCGTCAAGCTCCTTATAGATATGCAGCCTTACTAACTCAGCCATATCAATCATATTCAGGTCTCGGATAATCACTGTTAATCCCTAGAGTCTCTCCTCAGTAAGCAGCCCAAAATGCTCAGCCATACGAGCAACAAACTGTCCTCCAGATATCATTGCCTCGCGCTTCCTCCTTGAAGCAAACAACCTTAAGTACCTAGCCAAAAGATAAGGGATGTTGACTGAACCAACATCTATCCTCCTCAGATAAAACAAATCAGTCACAGTCACCTTCCTAGGTGTCTGACTCTTCCCAGCAATACCGCATGCAATTAACCTGTGGCGCAGCCTAATCATCGGATCCCTGATCGAAGTATAAGATGGGGCTGTGCCAAGGAAATCTCCCGTAGATTAGATCCCTACCCAGTAAGCACTCAGATCCCCCTTGTCGGGGATATGCCTCGCACTCTCAACCTAGTATGCGCCAAATCCAGTAGACTCCATCTCCTCCGTAGTATGCAACCCCAAGTCCAAAATAAACTTCCTCCAGCTCATACGGCGTCTAACTCCTCCAAGCAGAAACTGTAATGCCCCAGCTGTATCTAGATCAAGCATCGCCTCTCCAAATCTAAACGTACTAAAAAACTCTTGAATAAGCTCGTGTACTAACGGGCTTCGAATGTCAAATAGCCTCCTCCAAGCTCGACTAGTGAATACACTCTGTCCCTGAGCATCCCTATGCTCCATCAGCATCCTACCACTCAATCCCTCAGCTATCAGATCAGTCAATCCCTCAAAATCAAAAAACTGAACCCGGTGTATCTCTCTACCGTATATCCTACCTAATATCTCCTCAAAATTTGTAATATCAGCATCTGTATACCCCAAACCCCCAAATCTAAGATACTGATGTCTCTGATCTCTAGGTGGAAGAGCCATATATGCAAATTTAATGAAATCAATACAAAGATTATTAAGATTCATCATTATATTTTTGAGGGCGGATACAGCGTATTATGATGTGGATGCGCCGTATATAGTTTTTATGGGGATACTTCGTATAGGAAATCGATACGAAGTATTAGGAGATACGTGGTCAATACGCCGTATAGACATAAATCAATACGGCGTATGGGATTTTGCATTAGGTCTATACGCCGTATTCAAGGTACTGAATACATCGTATTGGGTTTTTCAAATTGGGTGAATTTTTAGTCAATACATCGTATCCATTTTAGTGGATACGTCGTATTGCTTCTGCAGTTAAAAACGAAAAGGGGTTTCGCATTTCTACCCATGTGACCCATTACCAATTCTTAAAATTCTTTACTTATTTGTAGGGGATTAAAGGAGATACAAGCAATATGGCGTAAAAACTCTTAAATCTTAATCCATTATCCAAACCCTAACCCTAAGCGAAAAGGAAACAAAAAGGAAAAAGGAATAGGAAATGATTAATACCATACCTTGTGGTCTAAATTAAAAGGAGTATAGAGCTAGAAATTGATTCTCCAAATTTTTCACCGTGGTTATTTTGGTTAATGTTTGTGTAAAAAGTGTGTGTGAAACTGATTCGGCATATCAGTTAGGTTTTTATACCGAAACTTGATACGCCATATTGGTTTCTGTCCAATACGATGTATTGGACAAATTCGTTGACTAAGTCAACTTAGGTTTAAAAACAGTGGATATGGCGTATAGGTGTTTACCTAATACGTCGTATCCGTTCTTGGAGACCAATTTTCCCTAAAATTATCAAAGGAAAGAAAACGTACCTTGGCCTCCGCAACTTCCTCGTTAAACACCATCCTTATAAAACCGCATGGGGTTGAACGGGATGCCAAATGGCACATAAAGATTTTTAATTATAAAAATTAATGGCTTCCCTTTATGAATATAATTCCAAGTCATGATATTTAATCCCTCGATAAAAATCTCAGTTTTGAAAAATTTTCTTGATGTATCATGACTTGTTTTCAAAAGCTTATTCAACCCTTGTGCATAAGTATAAAAAAAAAAAAAAACCCCCCTCGGTGTTTATATTATAGGCGATGGTTTGACAATAATATATCCCCCCGTGGGTTGTTTTGTTTTGAATTTTCTACCTTCATTGTCTCATCTGATTTTAAGACTATCAGATAGATTATGTTGAAAGGAAATAGATCATTAAAGTATAAAATGTTTTGTTCCTCCTTATCACATTCGGACCATGATATTTCATATTTTAAATTAAATTCATCGACATGTTGAGGACACATAGTAGGTTCAGTTAAGAAATCTGATTTAGACGTTAGAGCATCATTGTAAACAATGGCTGGAAGTTCATTCTCAAAATCTTTAGGGTAGTCTAAATCATCAAAATAACTGACCGTAGGCTCGGGTGACGAAAACAAACGCATATTGACTTTATTATCATTTTCCGAATCCGTTTTTAAATTATCGACAGAAATTATTTTATAAGGAAATGAATTTTTGTCAAAAATTACCGTGTAATCTTCATCGGCGGATTCGTCAAACGCTATTCTAAAGTCAATTTCATTGTCGTTAAGAGGACTTACCATTGGTTCATACGAGAGTGCTGCCTGAGATGTAAACGTGTCATCAAAGACTATAGTTGGGAATTCGGTTTCAACAAATCTGAGGTTGTGAACATCATTGTCATCCCAGAGTCTACCATACGTAGCAATTTCCCAGTTATATACCTTACCATGCCTACGAGCTTTTTCTTCCTCAAGCCTGATATATTCTTCCATGGTAATGTTGGGGTCGTCCGTATTTACCTGTGATATATTTGCTAGGAAAGAAAGTTGTCAAATAGCTTAATACACCGTGTTCAGTAAACTGAATACGCCGTATTATACAAACGCAATATGCAAACAAGCAATAACACATAAATTTTAAACTAATCTAAATTACACTAATCCTAGGGGTTAGATCTAATCTAATGCTAATAACCAAAATATCAAATAAAAGTTAAGATTAAAGTTTCACTCCCCGACAACGGCACCAAAAACTTGATGTGTCGTCGTGTAGGTGTATTTTATGATAGTTCAAGTTTTAAATTTATATTCTGTCGACTTTACCTAAAACAACACTTTAACGGGCAGTGTACCCGGTCAGATAGAGTTTCGTGGTAAGTAGGGTGTCGATCACTAAGAGCGAGAACTAATATTTTATTTTATTAATATTTTGGTTAACTAAACTAAGTTAATTTAAACTATGTTAATTCTATTCTATGTTAAACCTATGCTAAACCTATGTTAATCTTAATTCTAATGGATAAAGGGAGGTTTCAGCCTGAGAGATTGGCACAGGTTTGTGGTAACTTAGCTTTACTTAAGACACAATAACACACGCAAGCAGACAGACAAAAGATAGAAGAGCGGTCTAGCCAAGTATAAGAAAATTGTATTAACCATGATTAATCCAATTAGAATGTCGGTTTGTTTATTTAGTGCAATGAATACTTATCTCGATGCGGCATATCATTCTTAAGTCTTAGGCGTTACTTCTTCCTAAGACCTAGACACGTAGAATTCTTTCATAATTAAACGCATCCACATAAAGCATCCTATTTGCTGATTATAATCTATCTTAGGGATTAAAGCAATGGTGATCTTGTTAAACCCTAGCTCATGGAGACTTTACCCACTTACTGCTTAATGGCAATTTATATACTAGTAGTCCACTGGCCGAGTCTTTACCAATTGATTAAGAACGTACTCGTTGATCCCAAGGGTCACATGCAGGTCCAACTAAGCTCATTACTCTAAAGGCGAAGATAGGTCATTATTTGTGATCCTATTGGTCTAGATATATAAATCACTATATGGAGAGCCATCCCGGCATCTAGCTAACGTGGTCGGTATCACTAGATTCAGTTGAATGATAGGTCGCATACAAAATCACGTAAACAAGTATAAATTGATAAACATAAACAAGCAATCAACGATAAATTAAGCATTTGAGATAAACAAACCAAGCATTCAAATTTTCATAATAATGGCTAATACGCAAGGGTATTAGCCCTCAAACGTCATAATCAATACAAGAGCAATAATCCAACCAAGGTAAACTAACTGAGTTAAACAAATGATACCAAAAATCAAACGATTACTAAAGTATAGGAGATTACAAAGTATTTCCTATGGAATTGATAGCTTTGTTTGATCTCTTCTGCTCTTCTTGTCTTTTGAAAATCGACTTTTGTGGTTAAGGTATCGAAAATATGATCAAGCACACTGAAAACCCGTTTTTAGGTTTTATATTTATAATGTTTGGAATTTGGTCGATACAGCATATCGAGTGTCTTGGATACAGCGTATCAGGAGTTTCTTGGAGTAGGGACCACGTTCGATATCTTCCAAAATATTTTATTACTTTAAATTAAATATGGCGTATAGACTCCTTCTGGATACGGCGTACTGATCTTTATTTCTTCGTGGTCTTTTGTGAAGTGTGGGCATAGATACGTCGTATCTTCCTTGATGGATACGGCGTAGAGGATGTTAGATTCAGTTTCTTCAAATGTATTTGTTTAAGCTCCAGAATGTGTGCCTTTTTGCTAATCTTCACCAAGTACTCCATAATTACTGCAATTCTCAAATATAAACGATTAAGTAACAATTCTTGCAATAATTTTACAAAATGTGTTATTTACATGGGATAAATAATGTTATAAAAGTGACGTTATTTGATGTCATCTCCTGCCGATTTTACGCCACGTGTAGTTGTTGTTTCTTGTCTTTGATTTGCATGTTATATTTGATGAGAAGAATCCTGGAAGTTCTTAGGAGTATCGTATGGACGATTCTTAGATGGTGATTTAGCCGGGATCATTTATTTCTTCTCCATTATTGAGCAAAACCAGGGGAGTACTAGTTTCTTTTGCCCTTTTCTTTTTTCCCTTTATTCGTTTTTCAGGTACTTGTAGAACATTAAGGACAATGTTCAAAATAAGTGTAGGGTGGAAATAAAGCCTTAGAAACTATTTTTCATTTGCCTTTGCTTTGTCCTTGAAATGATGAGTAATATACTGAAACATAGCGTAGACGGTAATTTTGACCCAAATTCAAATTTTTGTATGGCACATACCGATGAAAACTAAGTATTAATAGCGTCTCATGGATAAGAGTTATATGACTAGCACAAAAACCCTACCACTCAAAAATTCCTCCCCAAAAATGCGAGGTACACCCCTAGATCTTTAGGAATTCAAGCATCCATCTTTGGTGCTTAAGATAACTTTTACCTTTAGCATTCTCGAGTTAAGGATTTGAGCAATCGCATGTGTCACATTCATGGATTTGATTGTGCATATGTGGTTTTGTCGCCTTTTCTGGAGCATTGATATCGGTTTAAAATTATATGAGTGTACCGGTAGTATATTAAATTCTAAAACCTATTTTTATTATTCATCCCGAGACTGCTAGTGAGTTGCATTCGTGTGATTAGGATTTGCTAAATGATAAGAGGCACTACGATAAACTCTGTTTTAAACTAGTATTTGTTATTATGGTCTCCCCAATCATATAACTATCCCCACACCATTGCTATACACTCATTTTTAGTGCAAGATACCCCTAGTACACCCCACTGAGCCTATCCTTTTCGCGGTTCTCATAATTTTCCGGTGGATTCTGGATTATTAATGAAAAACATTGTTTACACCCACACCAAATTTTACACCTAAATCTCCTTAGCCTTCCTTGTATGTACTCGTCTTTAGTACATTAATGGTTATCATATTTGTAAACCCAGTTAATTATTTGCTTGAGTAAATGGTTGCTAAACCGAGTCTTTTATTAGTGTATACAGTTTTGGGACGACTAGGACTCGTGGTAATTTTTATTTTATGGAAAAATGGGAAAGAAGTCAAATTATCACCCTCATATGTGCTTTATACACTCCATGTTTGTTGATCCTTTTGTTCGGGTCATTAGTCTGTATTATGTTATTGAGTATTAAAAACTCAAGTGTTGGGGTGCATTTATAAAACCCAAGTCATGTATTTATGTTTAAGCAAATGGTGGGGAAAAAGTATATGAAAAAAATATATGAAAAAGAAAAGAAAAGAATGTATGGGCTCCCATTTTGCTTATGTTTATGTTTGTAAGCCTTAAAATATGTCGACTTATACGGAATTACATTAGTCTACTATTAGCCGGATACGCAAGGACTAGAAATGTCAAGATAGGAAAGTAAGGGCGTGTCCATGGCTATAAATACCCCCTCCATACTTCCATGGAGGGTGATGTATAGTTTTAATATG
>BQNB010133573.1:0-18445 GCA_026074375.1 Tanacetum coccineum
TATCACCACTAAGTGCATCTTTATTTCATGTAAATTATTTATCCAATACAAAATATATTAATAATAATTTGGTGTATTGTTGTTGCATGTGAGTATGTGACACAAAGAGAACAGGAGTCAATGAGCACATAAAGCATCTTCCCCTGTAATTATAACACCACATATGTTTGACATATCCATAACTTGTAATGTGGGGTGGGCTATCTTTTTATATGTTCTCATTGTTGGTCAAACATAATATAACATAACTTATATTGGTCTAATCTTAAAACTTACGGGAAAAGATATTCCTTAATTTGGACGATTTGGTAATAATTTCATTTACTTCCACATTGGATAAGATAAAAGACCGGGTATGTAGACCTTTAATAGTATTCATATACTCATGTTCTTAGTTCAATGATCCTAAACGAGGTATCTCGAAAGTACTAACTCTCCCAGAAATCTTGTGCTTGAACCCGAAGCTAAGGCTAGTCAGTAAAATGGATTGAGGTGTTCGATCTCCTAAGAGAACCAGAAACGGCTAAGCATTATTTTGTAGTACATGTACGTGTTTCAAGTGAAACCTCTTATATGATACTACCTTGCTAAGTCAGTAATGTAATGTAATCACATAACTCAGTGTAAAGGCTCATGGTATGTATGTGTTGGTTGTTGTGTGTCCCAATCAGGGCGAAGACAATCAATAGCTTATCTAATTACTAAATATAGTTACCGGATATCATTTGAAGTCGTGTAATCACTTTTCAAAAAAGATTATTCGACCCTATGCATGGGTATCACGAATACCTCTTGGGATAAAACCAAATGTTTGTTCTTGTTCTAGACACAGATCAAGAACCCTGCATTTTTATGTGTTTTTATTTTCTGTATGTTTTTTCCATGCAATTGTGATGCCTATATATAGGGGATTTACTCAAAACCTAGTCAATGAAATTAATGAGAGATTAATGATCAATTAATCTCTTTCATAATTATCCTCTATAATTTAAGAATTAGTGTTACATGACCAAATTAAATATGGTCATTTAATGCAGTCAAATTTGCCACTTAAATAGGTAAAAATTGTTACAAAACATTTAAAATAGTCAAACATGTCACTTAAACGTTTGTAACCAACCATTTAATTCTAACCACAAAAAGAGTCAGGGAAAATCAGTGACTTAATGGGTGTACACTCCATACCTCCAAACTCATTTCCATGTATGATCCGATTCCCACAATTGTACTAAATTTCCAACAATCCTCCCCAATTTAGTACAATTCCTTTGCATGAAAAATTAAACATTAAACAAAACAAGTGCATAAATGAAAATGTCCCGAGGATTGAATTTGCATCTTAGTAAATTACACGTTCAAATATTCGAGAATTAGGGTGTTCTAAGAATTGAACCCTTCAACCCATTTGAATACCTGAATATAAAATACACATAAGTTTTCAAACACATAAGAAACTTCTGACACTATACAAGCCATGTCTCCATATCCAAATCATAAATGTTGTAAAGAAGCAAATTTCATGCTTCTTGAAGCGCAAAACTAACATTTACATAGGTGGTTCTTCTTATCATGTCTTCCACTAAGCACATTTATTAAAGGAAATAATCATAAAGAAGTAAAGACTTCGATCCTCCTTTTCACAGGTTCCAAGCACATCTTGTCATGATATATGATGGGTCGTTTGTGGTGCTTGTAAATTATGATTCAAGTTTTAAATTTATATTTTTTTGACTTAACCAAAAACAACACTTTAACGGTCAGTGTAACCCTTCGGTGGTGCGTTTTCCGTGGGTAATTATTGGTCGATCACTGAAGACTAGAAACACTTTCAATTTATTAATACTTTGGTTTTTCTAATCTATGCTAAACCTATGCTAAACCTATGTTAATCCTAAATCTAATGGATAAGGGGGGGGGGGGGGGTTTCAGCCTGAGAGACTGACACGGGTTTTGTGGTGACTAAAACCAATACAAGATACTACAAAACACACGCTACAAATAACAGAAGATAAAAGTGCGAACTACTAGCAAATATAAGAAAATTATATTAACCATTATTAATCCAATCAGAATGTTGGTTTGTTTATTTAGTGCATGATTACTTATTCACGAACGGCATATTCATTTCTTGAAGACTATATTCGTTACTTCTTCCTAAGACCTAAACAAGTAAGAATTCTGTTACTTAAACGCATCCGCATCAAATCATCCTTATTTGTATGATTATATATATAATATATTATAATAAAAAAAAAAAAAAAAAAAAAAAAAAAAAAAAAAAATAATCTATCATGATGATTAAAGCAATGGTGATCTTGTTAAACTTTAGCTCATAAAGACTTAACCCACTTACTGCTTAATGGCAATTCATACATTAGTAGTCCACTGTACGAGTCCTTACCAATGGAATACGAACGTACTCATTGATATCAAGGTCACCTTATGCGCAACTACGCTCACTAAACTAAAGGCCGGATAGGTCAATATTTGTGATCCTAAGATCTAGATATATAAATTGCAATATGGAGAGTTATCTCGGACTCTTAGCCAATGCCCAAACAACACCGAAGTTGCAGTGCATTAAATATGTAGGACTAGATCCAGTTGAATGATAGGTCGCATACTTAAGCACGTAAACAAGTATAAATTGATAAACATAAACAAACAATCAACGATAAATTAAGAAATCGAGATAAACAAAACCAACAATCAAGATCTTCATAACAAAGGCTAATTCCTTAAGGTAATAAGCCTTCAAAACGTCATAATTAATACAAAGTAATTAATTTAGCCAAGGTAAACAAACCGAGTTAACGAATGATACCAAAAACCAGAATGAAAACAAGATTATAAATAAAAGAACTTACAAACATGTCTCCTATGGAATTACTCACTTTGCTCAACGGACCTTCTTTTGCTCTTTTAATCCTCTGAAAATCGACTTTATGGTTTAGGTACGAGAATATATTTTGCACACCTTTAAAACCGTTTTGAGTTTTTCTATTTATAGGGTCTGAATTATGTCAATACGGCGTATCCGCGTATCAGGGTATTTTGGGAGTATGGACTCACTTTGATATCATTTCCAGGAATATTTTAATTTCCATATAGCTTGAATACACGAATTTCCTTCTTTTGATATGGGGCGTATTGGATCTTGTTTCATTCGTGGTCTTTGGTGAGTGCAGGCGCAAATACACCGTATCTTTCTTGATGGATACGGTGTATTGGATATCAGAACAGTAATCTTCAAAATATGTTCGTTTAAGCTCTAGAATGCGTGCCTTTTATTCAATCTTCACCAAGTACTCCATAATTACTGTAATTGTCAAATACAAACGATTAAGAAACAATTCTTTGCCTTATAATTAACAAAATGTTGTTTAATTACATTGGATAAATGATGTCTATAAAATAGAACGTTATTTTGATGTCATCAAAGTAGCCCCCACTTGAATCCCAATTGTCCTCAAGTAGCCTTTAAGAAGTTAACAAAAAAGTATCCTAAGGGGATTTTTCCCATTTAACCTATTATTTGATCTATTACAAGTACACAACGAAACACCTCACGGAATAGAAAGATGAAAACACTCAAATCATTCAACTAATCTATGTGGTAACATGTAATTAATTCACTCAATTGCTTAGTCGTGACAAGTATTCTATCATAAGCTTGGCAATCTATACACATAACCAACCACTAGAGCTAAAGGAGTAACAAGTTTAGTAAAGGTCAAATAGTTTTATTGTAAGTGCTTAGGGTTGAACATTCTACAATAATTTCACCAAAAAACCACACAACAATTATCTGGAAGCACACACACATCCCCATAACGACGGAATAGACCATGTTTTTCGATCACATCCACATTCAGTTTAACCATAGGGTTTGGATGAAGAATTGATAATAGGGTAGATGATCTTCTAACTTTCACCTATAGTAATAAACCAATAAGGAAGGCTGATACATGCATACAAGGCCGTAACAACGAATAGACATGTCCTGCTCGTGACACATCTCATCGCGTTAAAACCATGGTTAAATGATAGAAAGAGAATTAAATGTTTATTAAACAAAAGTTACGAAACAAATAGACATGTCCAAGATATAAAGTTGCTAGAACACATTTTCCTCCCGACGCGTCACCATGATTAAGACACAACTATTTACAAACGTCTTGATCATTAATCAAAAACAACAAACTGAGTTTGCGTTCCCGTAACGGTCAACTTCCCAATCATCCCATACTTTACATACTTTTACAAGACAAGTGGCGATATCTACCACTTTATACAAAACTTTACATTGTTGACTTATAAGACATATCAACGAATAATCGACCCTTCATATAATTCCTTCGGTCTAAGCTTTTTGCAAAACAAATATCTCAAACATTCCTCCCCTTTTTATTTGTTGCAATATTTTTTTTCTAATTTTTGTAATTTTTTAAAATACAATATCTAAAGAACTCGGTGTAATTCACACACCATCTCCATTGACATAATAACTCCGGATAATTCTCGTAATTCTTGCATTCCTTCGGACGTAACCAATAATTGCGTTGGTAGTAAAATCCAATAGTTTTGACTACTTTTAATACATTCCCAATTGCAAATGTGCAAATTCCTTGCCCAACCGTACAAAGATAGAAACACAAGATTCCGGAAATACATACTATTACACTTAAGCAACTAGTAACTGATAAATGGACATAATCTAATAGTTAGGTCTGAAGTTGGAAGAGGTGTAAACGAAACAAATAGTTGGTGTTATTCTAAAGGATTGGCTCTACTGTTTGTGTTCTAGGTATCTTACTCTTAAGATGAGAGTAAAACAAAGGTTTAAACGAGGGGTTAACTAAACAGTGTAGTTAGTTAATTAACAACATATAAAGGCTTTGAGAGTATCAAAAAAATTTACAATTTAAACAATTTAACTCCCATCAAAATCCATAGTACTCAAATTATTTGTGGTCCGAATAGATAATACCAGCCAAGTTCAAAGTCTAGCACACATCAACGGCACACTCATACTTTATGTGAATATGGGTAACATTTGGAAACGATGATAAGGTTAAATCCTTATAATAACTAATAAGGGTTAATGTGTGCAGTTATGTATCAAGTTAATTTTCACAAAAGTAATGCTTGAAAAAAAATTGCGAATAATTTAAGCATTTTAGTGAGAAAAAATTAGGACAAGTATACATTCTAATTCCAACATCCCTACTTGAATTATACATCGTCCCGTTTGTAATAGATAAACATTAAAAACAAGAATTTAAAATAATTAGAATGAAAAAATTCCCTGATCTTTTGCTTGGTTGATCCTCCAAGTGAGTTTATGAGCAAGGACGTGTTGAACATCCTTGCTAAAGTTTCAAGAACTCCAACACTTCAAAATTTCCAGATCGTAGATTCTCCACCAACATTGTCGATTTCTTTTCTTTCAGCGAGGTCCTGTGCAAAATATAGGAAAAACATGCATTCCTATCTTGGGTACCTAACAGTTATTTAAACTAAACAAATGACAAAATATTGGTCATCTGTTTAATCCGCCGTAACATGTGCATGACTACGCCGTATTGACATAATACAATAATGATATAAAAGTGCATAGAAAATAAAGGACTGATAACGTCTAGACATTTAATACGCCTTAGGTATGGAGCAGATACGCGATGATATCTGGGAAGACAACTCGATAAAAATAAAAACAATCCGTGTTGTCCTACGCCGTGAAAGCACCTTTTGTATTACAAGCGAAGTCTTTAAGTTAACTTTTTTCTTCTTCATTCGGAAATGCTTGTCCCACCTTCCATCCGTGTCCTTTTTCTGAAAATTTCTTGTAATCTAGACATAGTATCTTCGTTCCTATTCCCAAGTATCATCTTCATCATCTTCTTATAGCAAGGTAATTCTATCGTGGGTCCAATTAATATTTTAATAACTTAAACTTTCTCAGCATTGGCACACCTTGTTGTTATGGATCGCTCATAATTGTAAAGTGATGGATGTGTTTGTTAGTTTCCAAATTCGCATCTTTTTCATTTGAGCTTCGTTTGTCTTTCGATTCATCAAACTTTTTTCATATATTGTTAATTTCTCGAGTATTTAGATAATACCCTAAGATCGATTCATATTAGTTTCACTACTACTTAAGATGCTGTCATCATTCGTCTTTTATTCCAACTTCCATTCAGCCAAGAATGAAATAATACCTTTTTAGTTCTTCCATCCACTCTCCAGATTGTTATTGAATAGATAAATTTACTTATGATATGAATTCAAGTGGACCAATCCCCCAGTTATTTCTTCTTCCACCATTTCTTCTTCTCCCGTCGTATGATTCGGGGTAAATTTATAGAAAAAATTCACACAATTTCTTCCCGAAGTGTATTTTTTCCTTCTATTCGTTATCCACCATTGGACGCGCGTTCATCAGCTGTGATAGACGGAAAAACCTTTATTCATAATTGTATGGGAGTCTATCACTAATAAATATTGATTAATCAACATTTTCAATCACCTATAGCTATGTGGTCCACCACTTCTTCATTATTATTCCATGTTATTCATATTTTTGTAATCTCGTTAAAAATTCCCTTGTTGATTTTAATGTTCACATCATTAAATGGTGTTTATTAATAGATTAAGATTGATTCAGTTTTGATCTTTCTCCATGCTATTATATAAAACAGTTCTAACCTATGATTTTCTTGTTGTATCTTCTTCAATCAACTAGCTCTGATAAGTATGATCATCCCACAACTTAAAAATATTAGCAAGATTTTGCTCTGAAAAAAAAGATACGAAAAATAAGTACGGAATCAAATACGAAATCTCATATTCCGTTTTAGATGATCGTTACGCCGTATCATTTACCGTGTAAGACGCCGTATTAACCTATTAAGAGAATACGCTGTATTGGACAGAAAGTTGGATATGCCGTATCTAATGGAAGTGGATACGTCGTATCGGTTTATCGACCAAAACAGTGTATTATACAAACAATTAAACACACAAATATACAAGCAAATATACAGAATATACAGAATTATACAGAATTATACACTAATCTAAATTACACTAATCCTAAGGGTTAGATCTAATCTAATGTTAAAAACCAAAATATCAAATAAAAATCAAGATTAATTTTCACTCCCCGGCAGCGGCGCCAAAAACTTGATGGTGTTGTCGTGTAGGTGTAATTTATGCTTTCAAGTTTTAAATTTATATTTTGCCGACTTTACCTAAAACAACACTTTTCACGGGCAGTGTACCCGATCGATGGGAGTTTCGTGGTAAGTAGGGTGTCGATCACTAAGAGCGAGAAACACTTTCAATTTATTAATACTTTGGTTTTTCTAATCTAAGTTAGTCTAATCTATGCTAAACCTATGTTAAACCTATGTTAATCCTAAATCTAATGGATAAGGGAGGTTTTCAGCCTGAGAGACTGGCACAGGTTTTGTGGTGACTAAAACCAATTCAAGACACTAAAACACACGCAAGCAAATTAACAGAAGATAAAAGAGCGGTCTAGCCAAATATAAGAAAACTGTATTAACCATTATTAATCCAATCAGAACGTTGGTTTGTTTATTAGGTATGATTACTTATCTTGAAGCGGCATATTATTCTTAAGACTTAGGCGTTACTTCTTCCTAAGACCTAGACACGTAGAATTCTGTCACAATTAAACGCATCCGCATAAAGCATCCTTATTTGCTGATTATAATCTATCTTAGGGATTAAAGCAATGGTGATCTTGTTAAACCCTAGCTCATAGAGACTTTACCCACTTACTGCTTAATGGAAATTCATACACTAGTAGTCCACTGTGCGAGTCCTTTCCAATAGAATAAGAACGTACTCATTGATACCAAGGTCACCTTATGGGCTCAACTAAGCTCACTAAAAACTAACATGCAAATGATAAGGTCAATATTTGTGATCTTATGATTCTAGATATATAAATTGCAATATGGAGAGCTATCCTGGACTCTTAGCCTACGCCTAAACAACACCGAATTTGCAGCGCATTAAATATGTAGGACTAGATCTAGTTAAATGATAGGTCACATACTTAAGCACGTAAACAAGTATAAATTGATAAACATAAACAAACATCAATGATAATAAAAGAAATGAGATAAAAAAACCAAACATTAAGCTCTTCATATCAATGGCTAATACCCTAAAGGTATTAGCCTTCAAAACCGTCATATCTAATACAAAGTAATTATATAGCCAAGGTAAACTAACCGAGATAACAATGAATACCAAAAATTGAACTATTACAAGAGTAACGATTACAAGAGTATAAGAAATTACACGTTGTCTCCTATGGAATTAATCGCGTTGCTCGACCTCTTCTGCTCTTTTTCTCCTCTGAAAATCGACTATAATGGTTTAGGTATCGAGAATATGATTTAGCACACTTAAAACTCATTTTTGAGTTTTCTATTTATAGGGTCTGAAATATGGTCGATACGGCGTAT
Organism: Tanacetum coccineum; assembly: GCA_026074375.1. NCBI lineage: Eukaryota > Viridiplantae > Streptophyta > Magnoliopsida > Asterales > Asteraceae > Tanacetum > Tanacetum coccineum. Next base: position 8,505 of record BQNB010133573.1, read on the forward strand.
CCAAAGTCTTAGAGGGTGTTTCTTGAAGTAAGGACCACATTTGATATCTTCCAGAATATTTTATTTCCATATAGCTTGAATACGGCGTATTGCCTTCTTCTGGATACGGCGTATTGGATCTTGTTTCCTTCGTGGTCTTTGGTGAGTGCATACACAGATACGCCGTATCTTCCTTGATGGATCGGCGTATTGGATGTCAGAACAGTAGTCTTCAAAATATCTTCGTTTAAGCTCCAGAATGCATGCCTTTTAGTTAATCTTCACCAAGTTCTCCATAATTACTGCAATTCTGAAACACAAACGATTAAGTAATAATTCTTTGCAATAATTATACAAAATAGGTTAATTACATGGGATAAATGATGCAATAAAATAGACGTTATTTGATGTCATCATATGTAAATACATGTGCTTCCGTCCTCTGAATGTTCAACTTTCCACATTGAACTCGCTACCAAGTTTCCTTAGTAGGGAGTTGGGTGTCCTAGCATTCAGCGACTTAGTTGGACTTTAATTCCATCCCTTCAGCAGACTTTATAACCAAGTCTATAGCCAGTCCCTTCGTCAAGTGATCAGCTAAGTTTTGTTGAAACCTCACAAACTCTATAGATACCACCCTATTCGTGATCAGCTCACGAATTATGCTATGCCTAATACCTAAGTGTCTAGACTTCCTATTGTACATCTGGCTATAAGCTTTTGCCAATGTAGCAACACTATCACAATAGATAGAAAAGGTGTTATAGGTTTGGACCACACTAAAATCTCAAGGATCAAGTTTCTTAACAATTCAGCTTCCTTACCAGCAGCTGCTAGAGCCACAAATTCAGATTCTATTGTTGAACCACTAATGCAAGTTTGCTTCTTGGAAGCCCAAGAAATTGCACCACTATAAAGCAGGAATACCCAGCCACTTGTAGATGAATTTTCCTCAGTAGTGCTGATCTAGCTTGCATCAGTGTAACCTTCCAACACTGAAAGATAACAAGTATATGTCAATCTATAGTCCATGGGTTTCTTCGAGTACTTCAGTCCCCACTGAATTTCTTGCCAATGCTGAGTACCAGGATTACTAGTATACATGCTTAGTTTACCCACTACAAAAGCAATATCAGGCCTTGTACAAGTCATGACATACATTAGGCAGCCAATCACCCTAGAATACTCTAGTTGAGATACAGCCTGGCCAATATTAGGCATCAACTTCTCACTTGTATCCATAGGAGTACTAACTAGAGTGTAGTCAAAGTAATTGAATTTCTTTAGTACCTTCTCAATATAATGAGACTGAGAAATTGCTATTCCGTTACTTTCATGTTTAATCCTAATACCAAGGATAACATCAGCCTCCCCATATCCTTCATAAGAGAACCTTGATGACAAAAACTCCTTTGTTAAGTCAACCTGAACTTGGTTAGTGCCAAAGATCAACGTGTTATCAACATATAGGCAAATGATGACTCCTTTACCAGATTCATCAAATTTTCTGTATACACATTTGTCAGCTTGGTTGAGTAAATAAGCATTAGACAAAACCACTTCATCAAATTTTTGATGCCATTGCTTAGGTGTCTGCTTTAGTCCATAAAGAGACTTAATCAGTTTACACACCTTGTTTTCATTGTCAGGCATAATGAAGCCTTGCGGCTGGTTCATATAGACCCCCTCATCTAATTCACCATTCAAAAAATTTGTCTTTACATCTATCTGATGAATAATCAGATTATGAATTGATGCTATAGCAATCAGTAATCTTATGGTACTGATACGTGCCACTGGAGCATATAGAAGTCTATCCTTGACTTTTATTTAAAGCCCTGAATGACCAACCTTGCCTTGAACTTTTCAATAGTTCCATCTACCTTTAGTTTTCTTTTGAAGATCCATTTGCAACCTAAAGGTAGATCAGCCAACACCCAAGTGTTGTTGCCCATGATGGAGTCTATCTCATCATTAATTGCTTCTTTCCAGAAAGTAACATCCTGGGACTTCATTGCTTCATCAAATGTTTTGGGGTCATCCTCAACATTAAATCAATAGGAGTGTTGGTCAGAGACCTCATCCCTTATTCCTTTAATTAAATATAATTGAAATTCAAGTCTAAATTTTTTTGGAGTTCTATTCCTTTTGTTTTTTCTAAGCTCAGGTTCAGGTTGCTGAACAACCTCTTTAGTGACCTCTTCAGGGACCACTGAACCACCAATGTCTTTAGATCCATTAGGTATCATGAGGCTTGGTCTAGGGACCGATGAGAATCTATTCTCATCAAAGATAGCATCCCTTTATTCAATTATAGAGTTAATTAAAACTGAATCATTAGACTCAATGACATAGAACCTAAAAGCCTTGGAATGCTCAACATGTCCAACAGAGATGCATTCAATGCCTCTTTCACCTAAAGTTTTCAGCTTTGGATCAGGGAGTCTTACAACTGCCCTACAACCCTAAACCCTAAGGTAGTTCAGGTTTGATTTCCTTTTAGTCTAGAGTTCACAAGGGGTAATTCTGTTCCTTTTATTGGGAACCCTAATTAATAAATAACAATTGGTTAACATAGCTTCACCCTAGAACCCTTGACTCAGTCCTGAGTAGGACAACTTGGAATTTACCATTTCTTTCAGTACTCGATTTTTCCTTTCAGATATACCATTTTGTTGTAAAGTATAAGGGGCCGTTGTTTCATGGATAATACCAACAAACTAAAAATACAGAGTATCCATGTACTCACCTCCCCTAAATAATTTTATTTAAGACCCTTGTTGTAATTCAACTTTAGTTTTGAATACTTTTAATTTATCTAGCGCTTCATCCTTAGTATGTAATAAATAAATATAACAAAACCTTGAAGCATCATCAATAAATGTCACAAAGTATTTCTTATTCCCTAATGAGGGAGTAGTATGTAAATCACACTGATCACTGTGGATCAACTCCAAAACTTTAGTTTCACATTTTACATTTTGAAATGTTTTCTTAGTTATTTTGGTCAGCATGCAAGTCTTACACTTTTCAGTGTCCATGTCAAAAGATGGGATTAACCCATCCTTAGACATATCTTGCATCCTCTTAAAGTGAACATGGCTCAGTCTAGCATGCCATAAGATTAAATCATTCAGTTTAGAGGTTGACATAAAGGCTGAACCAATATTATCATTGACAATATTAAGCTCGAACATATGATTACCAAAATAACCAAAACCAATAAACACACCATGTTTGGATAAAACAAATTTATTAGATTCAATCACTTATTTATAACCACAATTATTCAAAACACTACTAGAAACTAAATTCTTCCTTATATTAGGAACATGTAAAACATTAAACAACGAAACAATCTTTCCAGAACTAAACCTAAGATCTACACAACCACGTCCATGCACCTGGGCTGTTGACTCATTTCTTATGTATAGAATAGATCCATCATTCAATGACTCATAGGTCTTGAACCAACATCTATCTTTACACACATGAACAGTTTCTCCTGAGTCAACCCACCATGCAACATCATCATCCTGCACAAAGTAAGCTTTAGATACATATGTAACATAATAAACCTGGAAAAAAATATTAAACATATTCTAACCTTTCAGTGAGTTGGTAGAACCATCCACTCAACCATTTGTGCCTAAACCATTGGCTTTGTTGCCAACTTTTCCACCTTTGCAATTCTTTTTCAAGTGTCCAGGTTTCCCACAATTCCAACAAGTCACTTTGGACATTCTCTTAGGATCAGCTTTGGTGTTTCATGATGCTTACATTTACCCTTGTTGTCATTGTACCTAGAGGAGTTGTTATGCTCCACCATATTGACAACTGAAGGACCAACAACATTGTTGCCTTTTGGCTTGTTATTATCCTGCATCCTAAGGGACTCCTTAATGCGCAAATGACTACCCAACTCAACAAGAGTTAACTCCTCCTTGAGATGTTTCATGGTGTGCTTGAAATCTCTCCAAGAATGAGGGAGTTTGTTAATGATACAAGAGACCTAAATGGCCTCATCCATGTTCATATTATGTTGTGTAAACCTTCCAAGTATACCAAGAAGTTCATTGTTATGTTCCATAACTGGTCTTGAATCAGTCATTTTGTAATTGGTGAAATTACTAACAAGAAACTTCTTACTTGATGCATCCTCAGCCATATATTTGGCCTCCAAAGAATCCCATAGTTCTTTGGAAGATTCAACATTATGGTAAATATCAAATAAAGAATCAGACATACCATTTAGGGTTAAACCTCTACAGACATAGTCATCACTGTCCCACTTGGCCCTTTTCCTGATTTGTTCCACGGTTGCAACATCACCACCATCTTCAGGAATAGGAGTAGTCAGCACATACACTACACTCATGCTGGAAAGCAAGAAGTGCATCTTCTTCTGCCATCTTCTATAGTCCACCCCTTTAAACTTGTCAAGCTTGGCAAAGTTTGAAGCCGTGTGTTTCATAGCAGCAACATCCATTGATTATCAAAAAATAATCTTTTTTGATTGTTGGTTGTTGTGTGTGATATCCGTCTAGATACGTATCAAACAAATAACCCACAAATATATATAATACAAATATAATACATATACTTAAGCAAAGTATTATACAAATTATTCTTAGGAAAGAATAATAAGTAATCAACACGGGTATCATTCTCCTCGGTGAGAGGTGAATGGAAATTCATGGTTATGTCGCGAATCGAGCTTGAATGTCATAAAAGATTTGATTTTGGATTCTATTTCTAAAAATGCAAAAACAAATAAAGGCAAGCTAACAAATTAAGCAATTAAAGAATTAAACGTAAAAAAGATAACGAGAATTAAAAACGCGACTAATTAAGCAAATAACACAAATTTAAATCCTAAAAATGCAAAATGCTAAAATTTAAACTTAAATGTACTAAAATAATTTGTTAAAAAAAGAAATTATATTTTTTTTGTAACTTTTTTATATTTTTAAACAATTAAAAACACTTTTAATCTAGAAAATTAATAAAAATAACTAAACTATTTTATAAAACTTCAAGAAAATTACTAAAAGTACTTATTACTATCCTAAAGGTTTTCAAAGAAAAATTACTCAAAAAGCTTAAACCAATAAGCTCAGAAAAATCAAATAAGCTAATAAGCTAAAACTGGAAATAGAATTTAACAAATAAATGTAACAGAAGTATAAAGAAAAAGTCCCAATGGCATAGTGGTAGAGGCGTGTGTATGTGAAGGGGAGGTCACAGGCTCGAAACCTGTGGCCACCCTTTTTGATAAAACATTTTTTTTATTTTCTTTTAGAAAAAGCTAAAATATAAGAAAAACCAAACAACTTTAACAAAACAACTTTTATTAAAACTTAAAAATAAGCCAGGAATAAGTTAAAAAAGCTAACAGATTACAAAGGAAAAAAACAATAAAGTGCCTTATGACAGATTTTTATGCTAACTTAAAGGACAAATAAGCACTACTAATAGGGCATAAGTTGTAAGAGGCTGTGTGTAATTGTGAAGGGTGCCGGGATGTGAAGGTAGGGACACAATCTCGAAACCTGTGGTGCCCCCTCCTTTTTGGATAATAACATTTTTATTTTATTTTCTTATTTTTAGAAAAAAGCTAAAATGAAGAAGAAAAAAAAAACCAAACACAACCAACTTTAAACACAACAACATTTTATTAAAACTTAAAAATAAGCTAGAACGATATAATTAGAGCTTAAAAAAAAAAAAAAACAAAAAAAAAAAAGCAAACAAATTACAAAGCGAAAAAACAATAAAGATGGCCTTAATGACAGATTTTTGGGTATATAGTACTTTAAAGACAAAGTAACACCGACTAAGATAAAAGCTTCAAGGGGCGGCGGAGTGTGAGGGGACTGAGGGGAGTGGGGACAAACAAAATCAACAAGCTAAATAAGAAAAATGGACAATTAATTAGCTAGAAAAAGGACGTGAAAAGTACTATATATAATACTACTTTGTGCATCAATTTACACTAACAACACTAATGTTGCTCAAATTTCATCACAAATCCATAATTTCAGTAAATTACTCAGAAAACACTAATATTGCTGAAATCTCACCACAAATCCATAAAATGCAGCAAATTACACTAAAAAAAAAAATACTAATTTACATATCAAATTAAAAAATAACACAAATTTGTTATCACATACACTGAATTAGAACAACAAAGCTTTATCTGATGTCGAACCAAAATTGATTTTAACAAAAAAAAATACATACCTTAATTTGATTGAATATTGGGGAACGGATTGAAGATTTTGTGAAGAATCCCTTTTTTATGCAAAATCCATTGATTTTTGTGTTCTTATGTGTGTGTGAAAGAAGTGGGGTTTTAACTTGTTGGAATTTTTTCTCTGTGTGTGTTTTTATGTTTGTGATTATGTGCGAATGAAGTGGGTTTGTTTGTTTATACAAGTTAGTTAGAAGAGTATTGGGAAGTTACTTTTATACCCTTAATAGTTAGTTATGATGTTAAGTTAATCTATACCATTGATTTAAAATCAATGGTGTATAATCCTTCTTATTCTTTTTATGAAAAAAAGTCTTTTTATTTGATCTCACCTCTATATATATATATATATATATATAAATTTGAATTTTTTACAATTTGAATTTTATTAAAAAAGTAGAAACCAAATATTTTAAAATTAATGACATGGCAACAATGATGATTGGACATTATGACATGGCAGTGGAATGCCAAGTGGAATAATATGTGTCATTTCTCCTCTTATGGCAAAAATGTTGATGATATGGAATAAGGATATGATTAGTAGGATTAGTGACGTGACATACATCCTCTTATATATAATGTATATATATATATATATAGGGTGGGGTTCTTTTCAGAACCAAACAAATGTACAGAACTGCGAGAACCAACATCAACCAATCAGATTTATCTACTTAATATGATTTTTAATTAAAATGAAAAGGGTATTTAAGTAAAAGTGTCTTTCCTTAATTATTGTTTTTAATTAACATTTTTTTTTCTTTTTAGCAACTCCATGATTTTAAGAACAATTTTAGTTTTTTTACCTGATGTTATTGAAAGGAGTTTTTATATTAATTATAATTGTTATTTTGGTAACATTTTTTTTCTTGAGGAGTCTATAAAAACACCTTTTATTTTTTTAATTATATATTGGAGAAACACCGAGTGCACTTGTGTATTCTGTTTATAACTCGTTCAATTATTTTCTAAACAAAAGCAATTGCATAAACATTAGTATATATTTATTCCAGCATATATTTATTACACGTGCATATGTGTTTTCGTTTATTACTCATACAATCTCTTTTTAAACTGATACAATTGCATAAACATTAGTATATCTTTATCATAACACATTTATTTCAAGCCAATTACAATTGCTTAGTGAAATATACTGAAGCATTACATGTGCATTCATCGTGCATACAGGCATCACAAAAAGATTACGTATTTACATGGGCAATCGTACTCGTTGTCTTCATGTCACACAAGTGATACACATAAATGGTCATGTGCATTCGCATTTATCTGTATCTACTTGTGCGTCTTCGTCAAATGAAAATTACATGTGGTTTAATGATAACGTACTAAATGTGCATGCATATATGATTTCACCGCATTCATAATCTTTGTACCACATTAGTGGCCTTGTTGTATGCCCGTGCAGTTTCATCGCGTTCATAATCTTCTTGTCGCACAAGTGGTCATGATAAACCTGAAAATGAATATTACTCGTCGTAAACATTAACTTTATGTTCTGTATAATAATCGTAAATTGCTAATCTAAAAAATTATCACAACATGAATTTTAATTTATTTACAAAGAACTGAAAGAAAAATCACGTGAAAGTTGATGAAGTTTATACATGTGCATTCAATCTTTTTTTGTCATTAGACCATATTTCCAAAAGTGCATACGTGCAAGTGTAAGGATGTCACTTGGGCATGTTTTTTTTCTCAATTAAACCGCACTTGTACATGTTTCATTATTCTTCAAAGCTGTGCATTTGTACATGCTCAGCTCGGTACAACATTTCTATAATAAAATGAATTCCGAACAAATATGCAAACCTGTACATGTTTATAAAAGATGTGCACTTGTACATGTTTTGAAGATGTACACTTGGACATGCTCTGGTCCTAACAAGATGTGCACTTGTAGATGTTTTCGAAGATGTGTACATGTACATGTTACGACACACTTCACAGATGTCCACTTGTATTTGTTTCGAAGATGTGCACTTATACATGTTTCGAAGATGTACACTTGGACATGCCTAGATCCGAACAAACATGTGTGCTTGTACATATTTTCGGAGATATGTACATATTTCGACATTCTTCAAAGATGTTCACCTGTATATGTTTCGAACATGTGCTCTTCAGCACTTGTGCAGTTGTGCACCCTCATATCAGAACAAGCCATTTGCACAAAAAGTAAAATTAAAAGAATATTTAACGAGACATCATTAGAAAAAACTTTGTCTACCTTCGAAAAGTTGAAGAGCTAATATATAATCCAGAGCCTATTAAATTTGTACCTCAGGTTCTCTATAACCAAACATAAAAAAAGAAAAAAGCAAAAACAAAACAAAAACTAGCGGAAAGAATAAAACCTGAAGCAGATCTAACGGTGGTATTTACACATTATCCCTCTTCAAGCAAAAACAAGTAAATCTCTTTCCCAATGATCATATCATATTAATCTTGGTTTTAACACGTTAACATGTGAGAAGATCTGTAATCGTTTTTTCTTGTGAAGATGTATGTTTTGTAGCGGCGGTTGATGGATCATGTTGCTATGGTTGCTGATTGTGGCGTCTGTAAGAGAAACGTGTGAGAAGATCTATGATAAGATTTTGTTTTGGTGTAGAAGAGAAAAATATAGATCTGAGTTTTTTTTCATCCTATGATTTGACCTAATTAAAGTTGTAAAGAACGGTTATTAAAAACTAGAATGCTGAAATTCCATTATTGCCCCTCTGGCATTCTTGAAAAGTTACATGATCTTTTATTTAATTACATTTATGCCACCAACTCTTATAACCATTGATCAAAAAATGAAAGGCTTAGATTGGTTCTCGCAGTTCTCGACTTTTAATTGGTTCTGAAAAGAACCTCACACTATATATATATATATATATATATATATATATATGGGGTGGGGATACAATGAAAAGAAAACTTTTTTAAAAAAATTCTCGAAAAATTCTAAAAAAATTCCATTAAATCAGGTATGTTGGTGCATAAAAAAGAAATTTTGATGCACAAATTTTTCGACTTGTTATAGTTTGATGCGCAATAAAATTTTGATGCAAAAAGTCAAAAGAAGTTGGGTACAAAAACGAATTTTTGATGCACAAAAAACCGATTTAATGCACAAACGTTTTTTTAATAAAAAAAATTCGGCAAAACTATCCACTTTTAGAAAAACTTCCTTTACAACTTTTTCATGCACCAACAAAGTTTTTTTTGAACGGCGATTTATTAAAACACTAGCAAGGAGCTAGATCAAACAAGAACAATATAAGGGTTCTTAAGCCAATCGTCCCACTTAAACGACGCTTTACATCTGAATTTACACCAATAAAAAGAACTAGAAACTAAATTATCAAATATCAGCGCATTTTCAGGGATCTTCTTATCAAACAGAAACTTGTTGCGAAAGTTCCACATATACCACCATAGACCATAGTATACACCCTCAAGAACGCCTTTTGAGTTTGGATTGAATCCGAATAGAAACCAACCAAACTTGCCATTCCTCATAAGAATTCACATCTGAATAGTCGATATTCCACCAAGAAGATATCTTACGCATAATCTGTCTCACTACAACGCATTGAAAGAAAATTGTTTAAAAAAACTATATTATTTATTTGCTACAACAAATCAATAGCTATGGTTGCGTGTTACTTTGATTACGTCGAAAGATATAACT